>VYYI01003810.1:0-11455 GCA_021029175.1 Bilobella aurantiaca
GTGTAGTTTGTAGTTGAGGTGGAACGAGACCCCAAAGGAGCCGGGGGTCGTGTTGCTGTGAGCCTGGGAAAAATAGTTAGTTGTACTATATTACATTCTCCCTTTTCGGATTTACTCGTGTAAATCCAGCAAAGGCCAAAGATTCTTAGATCGCTACGGTTCATTGCAGCAGTGGGTAACCAGTGTGCTGGTGGTGGGCGGAGGACGTGGATTATTAGTCTAAAATGGAGGAGGCCTTAGAATCCTCACCATCAAAGACTTGACTACATGCGCATGCATATGGAGAGTGGGTCCTACTCGGAGCTTGCAAGTGTGCAGTTTGAACAGGGCGTCCGAATGGCTGTTCCCCGTACACGTCCTCACAGTCCTCATCAAGCATTGAAAATCGGCTGGATAAAAAGACCATTTGTACAATGTGTACATTTAAGTCCTACGTGTACACACGGATCATCCCTCCAATCCCATCTCGAATCTGAGCGAAGCGGAACAATTGGTTTATTATTATAAAATGCTGCACTATTCCTTCGGAGGCCCGAGTATACACAGTCCTTTGTAAATCAGGCGGAGAGAGCTGTGCTGTGAGGCACTCTTCTGTCTCCGTCCAACTCCCTCTCCCTTTGCCATGACCTCCTCAGAAATTTCTCATTCTTCCCGTAGATTTGTACCCGCTATCTTTTCCGCGCAAACTGAATTACGGTACTGAGTGTGTGCGTGAGAGATGGAGAGACACTGGGAGTGGGAATATTTTTTTTTTGTCACAGGACGACAACGGCAGCGACACTGGGAGTAAGTGGTGCAGTAACTCCGCCATCATCTCATCCTGTTGAAAAATCCGAACCGCTCTCCCGCGGGGCCCTTCCCCTCATGCTCCTCTTTATGGAGAATTCATTAAAAACTTTGTTTGTAGATCGCCAATTTCAATGGAAAAAAGCTCCGTTGCTCCAGCTCATTCCCATGTTGTACACGAGCTACCATACTGCGGAGCGGGGTCGTGAGCAACTTTTTTTTTCTTCGTCAGTGTTATTACGCGCCGGAGGAACTGAACTGACTTGTTCCAATCCTCAATAATGTTGCCTCTTAACGGTCTGCATGGTTACTACTACTACTACTATAGTAGTAGTAGTACAGTCTAGGATGCGCGTATGTGTGCCACAGTGAGGATCCCAAAAACGACTATATGCCAGAATGAAGACAGCGATGACGATGGGGCCCATGACGTGGCTTCTAATGTCCCGATGGCGGTCGTAAATAATATGCACTTTCATTCCCCGGTCCCATGACGGTTCGACCATGTGTGAGTAATGGATTTGAACGGCTGGCAACTCGGACCGCATTGCGTTCCAGCCTCTGTGCATGCAGAGTATAGTCAGGATGCGGGGAGTGGGAGAGGGTCATGGGCCAGTATATGCATGCATATATATATATATATATATGAGCAGAGGAAGGATGAGCATGTAGGTATAGAGGGTGCAAGTTAAAATTGTTACTCCAAAGGCACTATACGTGCCTTGAGTCGGGCTTCCGAGAACGGGGTTGGGAAAAGTTCCCTCCTGTCCCGGGGAATAACATTGAGAGGCCTCACACAATAATGTTGGTGACTTCATGTGGAGAGGGAGACGGCGGGGAAAAGTTACTTGGAGGACTGGAGACATTGAAGAGAAAGGGTTGGTGGGGACGGCAGGCGAGGGCGGAAGTGAGCGCGGGCTGTGTGGAGGAGGATTTTTGAACCTTTCCCAACCCCGCAACTGTATTACTGTGAGTGAAGGAGCCCCTGCGGATGCTCACGTTTGCATGAGAATGAAAGTAGGTTGGACGATATGACGGGGCGCACACGTACCGTCTCATTGTTGAAATTTGTCTTGTTCACAAGTTTCCATTCGAATGGGGTTGGCGCTGTGACAGCAAAGCAGACGGCGTAGACGATGGCAGCCACTTTGATAGCCCTCTCCTCCGTACACAATACCTGCGTCATATATTTCATATTATTATTATTATTATTATTATGTACAGAGATACCCCAAAATGCAACGATCAAGCCCGGCCCAGCGAGTTCAGTACATTTAAAGGCGTTAAAGCCTTGGATGACACGCCAGGCGCTCGTAATATCTTCTCCGCCATCATAAAATGGAGACTAGTAGCCCACTATGTGACACAATAATCCCCAGGAAATAGTACGGCAACAGACAGACGAAGAACGTAATAATGTGGGGAAATGCTGGGGATATTGTCCGTCGCCTTATACACACACACATACTGACACACACACACACACACACTGACGCACACACACACACACACTGACGCACACACACACACACATACACACATACTGGCGCACACACACACGCCTATGCACAAATACACACACATATGAACATACACCCCCCCAACCATCCCCACACGTCCATGAGTACAAACACAATCAGTTTGCGGACTCGATCAATGCCTGTGGAAGTCGTCATGTCATGTATTTGACCCAGGGCTGGCACGGTAAAAAACTACTTTGCGTGCCAGAGTCAACAGAGAAGTTGTTCCACTATTTTTTCCCCTTGTCAGGCCCGCTTTTAGCCGGCCTCCGCCCTCGTGTGTAACTGTGGATTTGTATATCCCCAGGCTACTACTCTATCCCTGGCAAAGGGGCCAAGGCTGGGGAAGATCTTCTGCTAATAATTCCCTCCCATTGTCATTCCCCGTCCCCCCCCCGCTCGGGTCCTCGTCCACTTGAGATGTATTTTTTCCCCAATTCCTCCCACACGGAATGGTCCAGTATGGTCTGTAAATAGGTGGGATTCTAACGGATGGAAACAACTTTTGAGCGAGTTGCCTAGTTTATTATTATTATTATTATTATTATTATTATTATTATTATTATTATTATTAATAATAATAATAATAATAATAATAATACTGGGAAATTGAATGTAACTGGGATGAGGAGACTTGGCGAATCTCCCCGAGACATACATGTTTACACATTCTGGTTCTCTCTGGCCTCCACAAGTTGCTATATATACATATATTTATATATGAATAATACACCGCAATTCTCCGACCGCTATTGATCCTCTTTGGAAGCCTCCTTCCTTACCCCCTTGATAAGAATAATTGGCTCAATGTTGCTCGACGATAAATACCACACTACTGGAGGTGAACTTTGGCCAGCAGTAAACGAATTTAGGGCAAATGTAAGGACCGCATGTACTACTACTACTACTACACAGCATGTCTCAAAACGACGCATTCACATTTTAGGACAAACAAACTCCGAATGCGCAGAAAGGAAATAATTCGTGCTCACATACAACTCGCCACTAATTAGAATCCCTACTCTCTCTCTCTCTCTTAGATGATACTCCTGTAAAGTGACTCTGGGTGAATTATCTCATTGCATATTGCACGGATGGCCCCAGCAGCGCATACACAAGGTAGAACCAGAGTGGCAATTCCCCGTGACCGCTCATAACGACGTACACAGACCCGGTCGCAACACAAAAAAAAACACCCTTCCGACGACGCTAATGTCTAATGAAGGCACCAGCCGCCGGTTCCAATGAGATCCCCCTCCTATCAGATCCCTCTGAGAACAAACTCCATTTTCACCCCGCCGCTCCGTCGCCCTCAAAAGTTATTTGAACGGAAATTTGAAGACATCATCATCTCTTCGGGACATGCGGTACTTTCTCGGGCAATTCCCACCCGAGCTTTATGAGAGTGTGGAGAGATAACAAAGTGTGGTGCTAATTACCTTCCCCCGCATAGGATGGCAAACGGCGATGTAGCGCTCCACGGTGAAGGAAACGGTGAGCCAGACGGAGGTTGAACCTATACGGATATTAGAGCATCATGAATGTATATATGATTATGTTACTATTATCAACATCATCATCATCATCATCTAGAGGTTAAGGAGATGAAGTTACGTTGAAATCTCTCCACATAAATCCGCAGAGGACGTCACGTCAACAAAAAGTCTTTTCCTTATTTAACTCTGGCAAAATCATCATACTACAGGCTGGAGGTTGAAAGGCTCAGAGCCCTCCGGCTATCCCTCTCCATATGGCACTCCTTTTCCAAGCCTCACTCACAGCAGTAGTGAGACGATCAGAATAAGGTTACTGTGAGAGTGTACGTATGCGTTGTCGCAAACTTTCAAGGATCATCCCATAAATTCTTAGGAGAAAGCCACATAAAATTCTCTGTGCAGAGAAAAAGAGAGCGAGAAAAGACGAAGAGTGAGTTTGGGAAAAGAAAGAATGCGAGAAAAAAACTTACTTGCTGCGTCCGTCAGCCACAGTCCGACGGGTTTGTAGGACCAGTACAGCCACGAGCAGTCAATGCCGGGGTAGTGGGCGAGGGACATTGTGAATGTGAACAGTAGGAATAGAAGGTCGGAAATGGCCAGTGCGCACAGGTACCTGCACACACACACACACACACCACAAACAGATGGAGTGGGGCATTATAAATGATCCAATGTATATTTTAGACTTGCTCAGAATTAATGTCATCATTATTATTCATGCAATCGTCCTCATAACAATAATAATAATAAGGAGGTCAGAGTCTGAGAGCAGGACCAAACCAACCACGGGAGTGGGACAAGGGAGGAATGAAAATTAAGGGACAGCAGGGCAGGGGAGGGTACTACTCCCACCTACACCACAGGCACAACATCACACTGCCAGCCACCTCAGCCCATTCTGCCGGCCTCAACGCCCTCCCGCCACAGCACACGGTCCGCCCGCGGTATCCGGGCCAAAATTCCAAAACAACTGATGGAGGAAGTGTCGTCGGCAACATGGAATTATGCGTCCCCCTACCCAACTCTATGATGATGCACACGACGATGGGGTTGACACAGAGCTTTATCCATGTAGGCAATGGCTGGGCTCGAGCCAGGAGAGGCGAGGAAGAAGAAGAAGATGAAGATGAAGATGAAGATGAAGAAGTAAGATTAGTCCTGATATTCCGTGTAAATGCGATCCTTGTTTACTGCGTCAACTGCCAACTCCCATAACCAGTTGCTAGTTCATATCTCTTCAGGACCGTTCCGCACCGTTGCTCAGCTTAGCCGGAGCTTCACCATGCTAATTATAGGCATAATTTTCCGCACCTGTGTGCCCTTCCCGCCAGCAACTTCGTTTGCACGGCTCATGGTAATTGGGAGAGCCCTGTGGACTTTCCTCGCCGAGCCTCGCAGCGTACAGCATTAGTAGTTTGTCGCACTGCTCTTCACCACACAGCAGCACATAGCATATGCTCCTCCACTATTTTAAGAGAATTGTATGGATGGGGAATGTGAATGGGCTCTACCCCGACCCCCTTCGTCACATCTTCCGCCTGGCCGGATCCGCCCATGTATGACTGACTGTACTACGACGACGACGACGACGGAGAAACACAGACTTGTCGTGTACGGGGAAGGACACAGACAGCGGCTGGAGAATGATAATATGCAGCGATCTCGAAACCTTTCCATCCAAAATGAGTCTCATCCCTTCCACTTGGTTGCCGTGCTTGTAAATAAGCTGATAGGACCAACGGTGCACTCGGACCTCCAAGTTATCTGGATCCAACTCCGACTCTCTCTCTCTCTCTCTCTCTCTCAATCTCTTCCTCGCCCCCACACCTGATGATCTCTGAAGGCTAAAATATATGGACTGTGCTTTTGACGCGGCGGCGGCAAGGTTCAGATCACGTTCTGCCGACCCTCAGCCAATGCTAAATAACAGGGAAATACAGAGTGAAATATATGGAGGAGGTGTGAAGGCTCGTTTGAGGAGGTGCTCTGACCCGTGTGAAGTGCGGTCGTGCTCAAGTAATGCCAAACTGTGTGCATTCGCATTCCCTCTCCAATTCCACACGAGAATGAGGCGAGGCTTATGCATAGAGATGTGTTGTACACTGAATGTGTTGGGAAGCTGCGAAAGTACTCGTCGTCAGCCCGACGTTTGGAGGAGGTTCTTGCCATAATGAGCCCCCAGCAGAGTGAGCGGAGCTCCATTGCATTGCAATGAGCCCCGCGTCCCCCACCGCCGATAGATGACTCATCATCATCATTCTTGATAATCTGGGCTCGTCGTCTCTGGCGATGGCCGATAGGATCCCTCGGTTGATCCCGTGGTGATCAGTCCACTGGGTTATTGAGGCGGGAGAGGATCTTCCGGCCGTCGAAGGATTTTGTCCACTTGTGAGACTATGGGCTGAAGATTGGATTAGTTGGATAGGACTGGATCAAGAGGGAGATCTCCGGTCGTATCTACGTAGTAATGATGCGCCGTTGAAGAATGACGGGATGATCAATGGATTTGTAATTATTTTCGCCACCCTCCCATGCCGGCACCGGCCCGTGGGGAGACAGCGGACGTATAGGGATTGTGCGTGCAAGGGATCTCGCCTCACTTCCACCAGCCTCTGCCTCATCATTAGTATAGATTTCAGAGGCGGCCATGTGGAGGACTTGAATGGAAAAAGCACAGTGTTTCCACTCACCACTCCATTTTTACCCGAGATTCCCTCACAAATTGGGAATCAAGTGGGAAAACGTGCCCGAGCCACACCCTCTGGAATTCTCAACTTTTCAAAGCATACTAAATTTCCCTAAAAAATAGTGGGCTCTTGTGGGCTAAGGTGGAAGTGGAACTTTGTTGTTTATGAGGACAGGTGCAGCGGCCGCCATGAAATGGAAGGGATCACCTATGAACTCAAATCACTCACGTCTCCATGAATTTTTCTCGTGGGAAAAAAGCCGGACTAGCTTGGCCAACCAAGCCCACGTCAGCCCTCCTTCCCCGGAACCATCTTTACACTTGGGATGGGAAAAAGGTGAATCTATTTTACCGAGTCTGTTGATTTTGGAGGAGGAGGAGGAGGAGGAGGAGGAGGAAAAAAAATATATGGGAAGTATGAGGCTGCGGGGCCCGATGAGAGCACATCCCGTGTGCTCAAGTTCCTCCACCTCCCCCGGCCCGCATTCGCTCATTCCGTCCTCCAAGCATATGTATGGATGGATCGGCTCCCTCACATCAAACTCTAATGAGAAATGACAGCTGAGACGGGAAAAGAGGAGGGAAATCAAAGACGATCAAAGTTGAAAGGGAGGAGAGGAGACAGGGGATGTTGCTGGGTGAAGATACCGGGAAATTCTGGAGACGCCGTAACGCCTCTGCCTCGCTACAACTACTGCCGCTGCTGCTACTACTACTGCCACTGGCACAAGGGTAAATATTGTCATGCTCAGGTCAATATTTCTTCTGAACAGGGCTGCCGACATACTGAAGGGGAAGCTTCGAACGACGGAGCGGCGCGCACACACACACACAAACACACACACACGCACACAGACGCAGACGCACACACACACACAAGTTTCTCCCAGTCGTCCTAATAGTAATAATAAAATTCCACCAGGCACTTCATCCAACTGCGGGTGCATCAAACGAACTTTTCTCCGTGTCTATCTAATCATGCTCCTCATAGGTATACACTGTTGTCGTTTTCAGGACGCTGTCCTCATACCCCTGCCCGTGTGTCAGCCTGGTCGGAGTCAGCTCACGGAATTAGAGGAAACAGGAGGCTGACGTAATGATATTATAACGGTTCGCTGCCAAGTGAAAACAGAAGAAATTGAGACCAGGCATGAATCATGTCACGCCGTCCACATTTCCACACATTCACATTCACACACACAAACACACACACACACACAAACACACACACACACACACACACACACACACACACACACACACACACACACACACACACACACAATACACACACACACACACACACAAACACATTCATATACATATTACACATGTATTACATATAAAAGTCTATACACACGTGCACATGCTCCTGCATAGCTTAATTCCAAATTATTTTATCAAAATTGGATGGCCAGAATTTGGAGAGAGATATCCAGGAATGAGGTATTCGGTTTAGTACTTCTTGAGTATGCCAAAGCACTCGTTACATTATTCACTCTATGGTAGTCAAATGGCAACTCTCGCAAAAAAAAAATTCATCACTTATGGGTTGGTCTTATGGCAATAAGAGAAAACCGTACGAGATCCAGCTGCCTCACTCATCCACTGCCCTTTCCGGCACTCGTATGCATCATTAGACTGAAGGTTAAATCGCCGTGAATTTACAAGTGTAAGTACCAGTAATTTCCAGTAGCGTGTGACTGTGTAGCGTAACGAGGGAGACTTAAGTGTGTGTGTGTGTGTGTGTGTGTGTGCCTCTGAAAGTGTTGTAAGTGCTAAGTTCAGTATGCACACGTCAGTAGTTATGTAAATATTGAAGTGATTGTGTGCGTGAGTGACTGTAGACAGGAGGTTGTTGTTGTTGCTGCTGCTGTTGTTACAGCGTGCGTGTGCCTTCTGGCTTGATGGGCGGCGGGATGCCACAAAGTTGAAATTCTTGGCTCATTATTAATCCTCCTGCTATTTCCGTCCTCGATGATGTACCCAGTCTTTAGCAGGCTCGTACGACAGCACTAAAAGGGGATGTCAGTGTAGACAGAACAAGGCTTTTCCCACTTTGAGCTATACTTCAGCTCATATGCTTTCCATCATGAGGAGGTTAAACTTGACGTAGGTTGCTGCTGTTACTGTTGTTGTTGTTGTTGTTGTTGTTGCTGCTGCTGCTGCTGTTGTTGTGACTGTCGGTAAATTTCTAATACCCGCTTGGCCCTACACCCGCCATATTATATATTCAGGAGGGGGAGGAGGGGGGAGTGTTGGCGAGGGAAAGTTTTCCCGAACCGATTATGGCCTCGATTAACTAAGTGAGTTACAAGAGGCTTCAGCCTCCTCCTGCCTTTAATTACCAGTTCATCTGTTGACGCATTACATGCAAGTGTGTGAGACAAGGGCTTGTCCCGTCCCCTCAATTCTCCTCCGTCTTGATGAGCTTCCTCACTCGATGGTTTATTCATGAGGCCAGCGGGCGGGAGTGGGAGTATTTTGAAGAAGACGAAGACGAAGAGGAAGAGGAGACTATGAAGCTTCCTTTACCGTCGTCGCCCTTTGATTCCTACTAAGCCCATTTCCAAATCCTTATACGCTCCCCTGCCTCTCCTCGTCTATCCCTCCGGGCTCCAGACTTGTGTGGAGAATCCCAAGAACTTTATGTTTATCTTTCTCTGAAAAGAACCTGGGTAGCTAAGGATATTTCACGGATGACCACCGCACCGGAATTTACTCTTCTCCGGCGGACCCTGTAGGGACTCGGTCCTATGTGGTTACGCTCAAGTTGAGCCACGGTCAAAGTCGTAAAACGACCCTGATAAACCGCCTCGTGATCATACGTCAAGTTGAGGAGGAGATTCAGGAGTTGGTCGGGGGGGGGGGAAGGGAATTTACCTGCATCAACCCTTGGTTGGAGAGATGTGACGGTGATAATTTGGGAGTAAATCCGGATCTCAGTGACTACATGGATGCGGGAACATTTATGGGAGGCATGTAGCCGGACCGCGGGAACTGTTTGTTGACTCGCGGGGAAATTTCCCCCGCCTTCGAGATCAAGCGCGCCTATAATTAGCTCATCCGCTCTGTATGGCCGGTGCCGGTGGAAACGGACTGCAAGTCTGGAAGGCCGGAGGCCTACACCACATACTGACTCAACTCAACCGCTGCATTCCCAACAGTAATTTCTTTATATTCCCTCAAATTCCATCGGTCAAACTGGGCGGAATTACTCCGCGGGAACGGTGGGCTACAAAATGGTAGTCGCAACAGCCCCAACGTTGGAAATCTTGAGAGCAGTCTGTGGTCCTCATCCTCATGCCCTACTTATTATATCCTACTTGAAATATCCATTGATCCCGCCTCAGTCAGTCACTATCACTTTACGCAAACACTCCCCTGGTGGTGGTGGTGGTGGTGGTGGGGTTTTGCGGGAGGATCTTGCCTCAAAGAATCTGCGAGTGTGACGTCAGAAGACAAAAAGTGTAGGCCATGTGCCACGTCTCCGCCTGAGGTGCTTATACCAAGAGCTCATTCCGAACGGAAATGTCTTTCAGTAATGTGTTGAGGAAGCTGCGAGAAGGCATGCTAATAGCTGGAGTTGATGATGCCAGGAAGGGACGGAAATATTGTAAGAATTTCCACATAGTCTAATGAAGCTGACAAGGTACATTCCTTCCTACCAGTGCCGCCCCGAAGCCCGGCTTAACTGTGATGAATAATATCTTGTTCTTTTACTCCGTCTCCGACCTTACGTAGATTTATATGATCATTTCCAATGTCTATATAGGCCCGTTAATAGTGGCCCCGTGCCGGCCTCACATCTCCATTCTCATGTATCCCCGGTGAAGAGTGACTGAGTGAGCTGCTGAGGAAGCAGCCTAATCCAGGAGGATTCAATATTCTCTCCCAAGTCCCCGAGATTTCCTGTCATATCTCAGATGTGTACGTATGTGTGTGTGTGTGTGTGTGTGTGTGTGTGTGTGTGTCCATGGGAAAATCCGCGTGGAATTGGTGACATCCCATTGAGGAGAGAGTCCCTGCGGGAGGGAATTTTGAGAATTTTTCACCATATCCCGCACATACAGTGGCAGATGAAGAGGAAGAAGATGAGGAAGGATTCCAGTCGGAGGACAAGTCGGAGGATGAAATGACGACGAAGGCTTGGGGACTGAAGAAATGCTCCATACTCACACATTTAGTGGTCCTCGCCCACCGCCCTCCCCCCCCCCCATGAGGTAGCATAATGCACTTGTTGAGATTACCACATCTAATGTGATCCATTGGCGGAATATTGGTTGCGAATCCAATTTGTACAACGTATCATATTTTGCATCTCAACGTACTAAACTTGAGGAATTTATGCAGCTCCATGGCTCCACGGGTGGATCTGCCTCATGGGGCGAGGGGAAAAATGTGTGCACATGGGGAAAATATACGGAGGCTTACACTTCTGCCAGGAAGGACAGGAGGATTGAACCATATCTTTGCCGCATTAAAGATGTTCCTCTCCCCGACGTTATGGGCTGTGCTGTGTGGAGGAGTCGTATATAGTAACTTCCTCTCCCGCCAAAATCTCCATTTTGGGAAAATATGATGGTGATGGTGATACAAGAGTAAATTCCATTAGCGTCTGATATACGCTTTATGGGGAAAGGATGTAGGGGGGTTTGAGGACGGACTGCTCCATGATTTCAAGCAAAGTTTTGTGTAAAAGATTCTTGTCGTGTCATCCGGTGTATGTAAGTGTGCAAATGTGTGTGGTGTGTGCTTGTGTGGAAGAAAGAGTGGCGGACAATTAATGCAACTAATTTCATGGCTCTCCCACGTTTCGTCCATGGCGGCCATAACACGGTCCTACTCTGAGAACCACTTTCTTCTATAGATCTTTGCAATTCCAGCAGCATATGTGGGCTGCCTCCCCAATCTTGGGAATCTTCCCCTGGAACACACACACACACACACACACACACACACACACA
>VYYI01003811.1:0-11454 GCA_021029175.1 Bilobella aurantiaca
GACGCAATGTATGATGTCGCACAACTAGTCTAGCAGTTTCAATTAGAATAAAGAATTTTTTTTGACATAATTTTGGTATCAAGGCAAAATTCGGAAGGAAATCTAGGGAAGGTGAATTTTATTGGCAAGTCTACTGGGAGATACTTTTGGTTGTGGAATAATCGTACGTACGGCTTTCCCATTATTTCAAAACTTTTGGATTCCTCTGCTCTTTCAGTCTTTTTTGTCGAAGCTTCAAAATCATCTGGAGTTGTGTCTTCATAATAGAAAACGGATGTCATGGACGACGTTTTTTCATTATGGTTATGGTTTCGAGCATGCATGCTTGCAATGAGTATCGACATAAGGTGTTAACCACGGGGGTCCTATTGAGACTAACGACAATATCTGAAAATTTTTTGTGGAATGCCAATGGTGTTTAAGCACAACAGTCACTCGACACAATTGGGCTTGAGTTTGAATCGAGCAGGCGACACTTCAAATACAATGAACTGTCTGCCAAATCAGTATAAGTTTAACGGCAAGGATCCTGAAAATCAATGGGGCGATCGGATCCTTTGCTTGAGATTGAAGATCATCAGTGGAATATTATGAGCTTGTAACAGAATTGTCAACATTTGTATTGGAATTTTTTTTACATTAGAACGTTCAACTGAACGAATCTTTTTAAATTGTATTCTTGATGCTTCAACGTTCATTTTTACAATTCTGTTGTTTAGAGCAAGATTTTCCAGCTATTTGTTTTGATTTCTTATTTGCAACTGATTTTTCGTGGCTGCGCTTGTGGGCTTTTTTACTCTTTTTTTTTGCAATTTTGCTTAGAAAACGCTTTTTCTCGTTGTTCCAGTTGAATCCGCATTACAGGCTTTCTACTTTTTTGCTTCCGACTTCCTTTAATTTTTCTATTATTTGGTAAAACATACATCATTATCGGGTTATTGCCATAGCCAACTTGATTTGAATCAGAATTTTCGCAGGAATAGACGCGCTCGGGTTGTAGTTAAGTTGGGTTAATAAGTCCTGCGTGTTACTTGAGACCGTTTGGATAATATCCGAAATTTGTTTCTTGTGTAGGGATATCCAGCGGGTAAAATGGCGTTTTCAACTTTCCGAGTTATTTCATAACGAACCTTACGAATATCTAGCCTAGCCTAGCGCCAGAAATCCAGCCAGAAAAAGTGAATGAGGAGATTTTCTTGTCGAAATACTATGCTGTACTCCTTATTAGTGCGGTGATCAAATCCTCGTGTGCCTTAAAGGCTTTGCCTTCTCGGACTCCCCCTTAAATTTTTGGTCGAATCAGCCGAGGGCGGGCAAAGCGAGTTAAAGTTATGTCACTTGTCCTCTGTAGTAGCATTTTAATGTTAGCATACATGCTATTATTTAGGAGCATGGCGTTCCAGACTGCTTTCCAAAGTCGTAGAAGTTGGAGACAATGCTTCATCATTGGGTAGTTCTCCTGTAATCTGGTAGGGTTGCATTGGTCGGGTCTGATTGATCCCTCCTTCAGAAACATTTGGCAGAGTTTCTGCAAGGTACCCTCTTGGTTCCGAACAACTGGAGTCCATTTTAGCTGCGTAATCAACATTGATGCACACGGAAAAATACCGAAGTCTCGACTTAGCCAATTAATTTCTTCATTCAAGCCAAAGACTTTTAGAATAAGCGGATTTTCAAGGAGCGACTTTGACATTGGATTTATTTGAAGCCATAAGGATTCGGAGTCGAAGATGCATGTCTCTGGAGATACATTTTCTTCATTGCCAAAATGTATTGGGGAGATTTCTACACTCCCCAATTCTCCAATGTCAAAGTCCACTAACCATCCTGGATTTATGACCGACCCAATGAAGAGGATTTCAAGTCGGAGTTTGCAGTTAAGTTGATCCGATGACGCAACGCGGAGGCTCCAAAATGCGTTGCTCCACTACCGCACCGCCTTCTATATCCAGGGGCTCATCCAAGGGCTCCCCCAGAGGCTCAACCGCAGCAGCTTCTTCCCCCAGAGGGATCATCAAGGGCTCCACGACAGTTTCACCACATAGAGAATCCACGGGCTCTACGGAATTCTCATCCAACAAAGAATCCAACAAAGTTTCATACCCGTTGATTAGGTTGTCGAACCCCAGGTCGGAGAGATGTTTAGGGGTCATTCTCCGAGTGACTCCACCCGCGAAACGAACCAAATAGTTACACCCATTCTTTCTGCCAATTTATTTTGCTTTCCATTCAAATAGAAAGCGTTGAAGTTTAACGTGTGCGTTGGCGTTGGTTATCGTTTCCAGCGGCTCCGACGAAATGCCGAATGAAAAATACACAAAATGCCGTAAAATGAATTCACAAAATAAAAAAGTTTTACTAAAGTAATTTTTTTAATAAAATTAAACTTACTCTTCCTCCGAACTCCCTTCCTCCACCAACCACTTGCACAGGTACGTAGTCTACCTTTCTCCAGTGTCTGGGTGAACATCATTGACGTTTTTCCCAACGATGTGAAGTAACCTTCCTGTCCAAGGGAATGTATCATAATTATAAACTATACTTATTCCCTTACAACATTTATTTAGTTATATAAATAGCATAAAGCTTTATAATGCTTCAAATGACTAACATTCGCCTAACAATGTCGAATTCTTTTTTCCTTTAGTTGCTATAGAAAAGCGTTTCAAAATTTGACTTTTGTAGCTGTATACCGATTAACGTACTTCACTTGTCTTACGCTAAAAGACAAAACGCAAACTGACACACTCTCAGCACTTTTAAAAACCTATTGGGACAGTACACAAAGATTCGTTTTTAGATATCTCTAAACCCTAAAAAACACATCGTCCAATTTAGCGGCACTTGTAACCCCTTACTAGCATCTAACTACTACTACTAATACTACTTAACTGAAGTAAATGAAAACGTAAAAAGTTAGTTGGTCAATCATTCCTGTACTATTGCACGTGCATATTTAGTTATTTTTTTCAACAGCAAATATCGATTTTTAAATATTTTATGACTAGTAATATATTTAAGTAATCCTTAGCTTATAAAAAGAAGTTGAGTTAATGTGGGAAAAGGGGAGATGTCGAATTCTTTTTTCCTTTAGTTGCTATAGAAAAGCGTTTCAAAATTTGACTTTTGTAGCTGTATACCGATTAACGTACTTCACTTGTCTTACGCTAAAAGACAAAACGCAAACTGACTTTTTTTCAACAGCAAATATCGATTTTTAAATATTTTATGACTAGTAATATATTTAAGTAATCCTTAGCTTATAAAAAGAAGTTGAGTTAATGTGGGAAAAGGGGAGATGGAGGAAATGAAAGACTTTTCGTTGTGATACACAAGGTTAATGAGATTGAATTCTAAAACAGGAGGGCGAGAACTGAACACCTGCACACTCCAGAGATTGTGTATGGGATAAACTTTTTCCTTTCCTTAACGTTTCATTCTGTGTAAAAGAAGTGAGTTGGCCTTGAGGGGAATTTTGGGCAACAAAGTGTCCTGATCCTTAATGAGGAATTTTGGGTAACAAAGTGTCCAGGCCTCTGGGTAACGAACTCACGTTGAGTAACAAACTACCTTTGGGTAACGAGTACAGTCATCCCCTTACTACTGCAAGATTTAAAGGTTCATGTGTTAGCAGTTAACAATGTTTTAAATAGTCCATGAGTATAGACGATCTTTATTAGGAAATCGATCATTACCTTTATATTATTTTTCTTTATAGCTTTAGCGAAAACATATTTTGTTTAGGCTTTCTATACTCTATACCAACGACAATATATCGATTTCTATTCTTCGTCCATGGCAATGGTCCCACGACGTCAATGCTTAGGCTATCGAAGATTTGACCTACTTCAATAAGGGATAAGTGACCGATTGGTTGAGTATTTCTGCTTCTGCTGAACTGGCAACTACGACAGCATCGAATATAATTCGTAACCAACTTAATCATATCAAAGTCGAAAACGCTTCTTCGTAATCTGCAAATTGTACGATCTACGCCTAAATTACCAAATGCTGGGTCGTCATGAAAGCGAGCTATGATTTCTGAAGTCCATGATTTAGAATCACAGGAAGTATATTTCTTGTTTTATGGCAGATGCGTCGTAGTAAATCTCCGTCAAAGACAAATTTTCGATGAAGCTTGTGTTCAGGAATAGTTGACAGGAAATTTGCAATTTTCTTTAATTTAGCATCCTCTGATTGTGTATTGGCTAATAGCTTTGTATAATCGAGTGGAACAATCAGTTGCATGTTGTACCATGGAGTTGTAAAATCGTCTTTAAATTTGAGTTCATCATGTACGGTACACTGGAGTACGGTATGACATACTCCACGTCATGGAGTCTCAGAGCCCAACGAGCTAATCGATAATTTCTAAAATTTCTGTAATTTTTCAAATAACATAAGCGATGATGGTTGACTCAAAATTGTAATCGGCTTAAATCTAATGTACTCTATATTTGTTTAACCCCCGAATCACAGCTAAAGCTTCTTTGTCTGTGGTACTGTAGCGTTCCTACAGTATTTCTCTTCAGAGTCCTACTAGCATATGCTACCACTTCAGATTCGTCGCTGCCCTCCGCTGAGTTAAAATGGCAGAAATGCCAACATTTGATGCGTCCGTCAGAAGTTCTAGATCAAGATTTTCATTAAAATTAGCTAAAATTGGTGCAGCAGTTAACTTTAACTTTGGTATAAGCAAATTGATATTTTGCTGGATATAGGGTCAAATTAAAAAGATAGAAATTGTTTGAAGACTTTTTCTAAATGCTCTAAGTGGTTTTCGAAAGTTTTCGAGTAAACTCATAAGTCGTGTAGATATGCTTGACAACAATTGTATAATTTATATCCAAGAACTGTTTTGATGTAGGAGTTGAAATATGAGGGTGCATTTTTGAGATATAGATTTTCAAAAATTCTATTATGAGCGATAAAAGCAGTCTTTTCAACGTCATCGGGATGAACTGAAACTTGAAAAAAGATCAAAGGTCGTAAAGAAATTTGATCCTGTGAAGGATGAAAGGATTTCACTAATCACTGCCATCGGATAACACTGTGTTTTAGTCAAAACATTGATTTTGCAATAATCCACCACCATCCTAATTTTTGAACTACCTGGTCTTCGAACAAGGCTTGCGCCTGCACACCACGGACTGATACTATCTTTAATGATCTCTGCCTTCTTTAATTTCTCTATTTCCTCTGCAACAATTTGCTTTTCAGCGGGACTTTTCTTATATGGAGGGCAACTTACTGGTTGAGCGTCACCTGTATCTATTCTGAAACAAGCATTCTTCGCTTTTCCCAAGAGGTCGATGTCCCAAACCATAACATCGCCATATTTCAGCAATAATTGCTTAACCCTTTCCTGTCCTTCTTCACTAAGTTCCTTATTTATTGATAACTGGTCAATATTTTTAACAGTAGAATTTCTTCGTGCTTCTCTTATTTCCTCCTCAGCTAGACTTTCTCTCACTATGACTCTACTTATATTTTCTCCGTTAACTCCTGCATACACGGTAATAACCTTGGATTGTCAATAGCTCAAAAATTCCTTCAGGAGTGTTGCCAATATTAGGAATACAAATGCCTAAGTTTGTCATTCAGAAATTGGTTAGGTTCAAAAACCAAGGTAACGGTAACCGGTGAAAGTGGTTTAACTTTCACCAAGGTTGTGCTAAATGGGGGTAAAATTTCTTCAACTAAGCTAATTACTTTAGGGTTGTTTGGAGAATGAAATTTGTAGTTCGAATTTGAAACTTGCAAATTTAAAATATTATTATTTTACGAAATTACTTTAATTTCGTTCTCCACTGTTCCTAAGATTTTAATAGTTCCAGCGTTAGCCGCCGTAAAAAAAAAAGATTTTTCGTATAATAGAATTTTCTTTTTACAAACAAGAAATCTCTATTTACAGTTATTTCTTCTTGACACGGAACATTCAAGGAATGGGATGTAGGTCGAACGTGTACTTTCGGCATGGAGCATTTGATTTCTGTAAAGTGTACTTGAGCACTTGCACATCAAATTTCACTGCGCTTTCAAACCGGTACACAAAGCATCCCTCTTGATTCCCGCTTCCTTCTACCGTCGACGAACTTCCCGGAGCATCTCTGATGGATTATTTATCGCATCACCGTTATGAGTTTCTGTTGGTACTTCAGTGTCGAAGCACTTGAGGTTCCGTACATGAGCATAGAGTTAAAATGGCTTGATATCTATTTTTCCTGTTGTAGGCGGTTCCATTTTTCCAAATTTTGATTTCAATAGTGAGTGAGATTGGCCAAAACTTGGCCAATTGATTAGTACTTAATTAGTTAAATAAACCGTCGTAAGTAGGAACCGGACGGACGGACAGACTTCTGTGTAGTCTGAGCTCTCCTTGCTATTGCAGACTTATTATTCAATCATTTAGACCCGTGAATTAACTATACTATCCATCATAAAATAAACCATGAAATCTCTAAAAGTGTGTATATTAAAGCGTGTAAACGTTGTTTAACCCTGCATTAAAGCTTAGGCTAATTGTTATCAGTGCTTATAATTACAATTGTCTAGCGTTTTCGATTAACCAATAACATAGCCCCATGCACGTTCAATGTGGATTTTGTTAAGGTCATGAGTGATTTTACGAAGAAATGAAAAATAATTCGTACCTTTTAAAAATCTAACAAAAAATATACCCACCGCCAATCACTTAAATCTTTACCAATCTTTTTATAAATGCTTAAACTTAACAATAACATTAAGGCCTTAGTACACATTATTCTGCAAATATTAGCGATTTTCTAAGAACTTTCAATAACTACTTCTATGCCTTAATATACTTCTTCGCTTCTATATTTTTATTAAATACAATTGCTATTTTAACATGTTTCAGACAAAAAAAAATTACTTTAGATTTATCGAATTATAAGCGCCTTATAAATTATTTCATTTTTGCCAATTTCATTTCAAAAATAAGTTGAAATACGCATGTCAATTATATTTTTGGGAAATTCTTATCTAAATAGAGGTAACTGATTGCCCCATTTTGGGACTTTTATTTTTGGGTTACTATACACAGCCCTAAAAATTATTTGCCTAGGTATACTATAACTATGCTTTTCAAACAGCTCAAAGACGATTCCTAGTTAGTGGATTGTGATTTAAAAGTTAAGTCTAGAAGTGTACTAATTCTCTTGGTATCGTAACTTACAACTTTCTGTTAAATAAATATAATATAACAAGGCAGCACCGAGCATTGGATTTTAAGATATCCTTTTTGTTCTTCAACTGAAACTTGCGTTAAAAAGAATAAGGGCCAAATCGACAGCTTATGGGGAGATGAAGGGCCTAGTTGGCGGTAGTAGGGGCATAAGGGGCAAAGTGGGCGCAATGAGGGGATTAGCTACGGATAAATAAGGGCCCCACAGCATGTTTTACTGAATAGCTAATGATTGTCTCACTTTTACTTTTAAATTATGTCAATGTTAGATTTGCAATTCATTGCAATTTGAAATCCATAAAATTAATACCAAATTTACTTTTAAAAGTATTCGCGCAGAAAACCCATTTCATTTTTCGACTGCTCAATGTTTCTCAACTGCTCAAGTGCGGAACATATTTTACAATCTGACAAATTTTTTATATTATTTTAGTTTTAGTTCGTATTTAGTACTTAGGAGTATAAAAACTTAAACTTTTAAGTAATCAAATATGTAACCCCAATAATATCATTCCATGTAGATATGATCACAATCAAATAAATAAAATAGGAAAATTCTAAAGCCACTAACTTCATATTTAAGTAAATCCACATACAATTTTTTTAAAAAAGCTCGAATTCAGTTTATTTAATTATTAAGTAGGCAAAAGTTAGCTTATGAATTTGTAATATCTTCTTGCCGGCAAGCCCGCCGGATAGTCAGGCCACAAATGAACCGATTCATCATTTGGTATTTATTTGAAATATTTTATTTAAATAATTATTCCTGTATTTGAATCTTAAATTGTGCCTAAAGCTTTAAATCATAAACTATCCAAAGGTTTGCAGATTTGTAAAATCGAAGTGTTTTATTTTTATTGAATGATTTTTGGCAAGGGTCCCAAGTTTTCTGATATGTGTCAAAGAAGGCCTGTTTACTCTACTGGACAAGCAAAGTAATATAATCCTCTGATGTATCAGTTCAATAAATTGTAACGACGATACCGGTGAAGTAACTATATTTAGCTTGGAGTCATAATACTGAAACTTTAAGTTTGATTAATAAGGTTTCCGGACAAATTATGATCTGCAAGTCGATCTTAAAACTATTTAGGCATTGATTTAGAACTTAAATCTTAAGAGTGCAATCTAGGCTTTCACGGAGAAATGATTGCTAAAGGCATTGTTAGCTTTATCTAGCGTTCCTATAGGAATTTAAAATCTTATAGTCTACTTTGGTAGAAATTTTTAAGCTAATTTACTATAATTACTACAATTTACTATAATATAATCCAGAAAATTTAGATTATTAATACATAATTTCTTTTCACATACTATTTAATTCGAGGCAAAATCATGATGTAACGGTTATTAATTTGTCATAACTGTAGTTTTATTTTGCTTCAATAATGAAACCTCCTGCAGTAATTCGCAACACAAATCTAGGCTGAAAAATAGTTTCGGAAACGTGAGTAGAGATTTTGTATGAAAGCTTTCAAATTCGGTTTCCACTAGTCGTTCAGTGATGTGCTGGAATCCGCATGAAACCTGATCTTAATTTGATTCAAAATTTAAACTTACGAAAAGCGGATTCACTGACGCTTCCACAACAAGCGCTGCACAAACTAATTTGATTCACTTTCACAAGAAATTTGTTGAAAGTTTTCATACAAGTTCGAAGCATTTATTTATCAAATGCGGTCAATTGTGTTTCATGTATCACCCACACTAAACATAAAATATTAAGGAGAAAATGACCTTGAATTCTTTTCAGTACGGCTTTTACTGAAGTCATTAGTTTTATTTGACTTTTGTGGCTCGTAAATCTTGGTACATTGATTTAATTAAATTAATGATCAGCGAATTACCCATGATTATAAGAATACTAGCAAAAACTCTGGAAATCATCAGATTTTGGGGTCATCAGTGAATTCGGTAGGACCCCGATTTCTGCCTATTCTAATTTAGCTAAATAATTTAGCTAATCAAAATGGGATTTGCACTATTGTTATCAGCATCAACTACGAATCAAATATTTCAACATGAAGTATCGCTTCCAGCGTTTTCCAACGAATGTGGAATCAAGTTAGCCTATATTTCAATAACAATTAACGCATATTGGCACCGTAGTTACTTTAACCATTACTTTAATGTGGTTTGAATTCTTACACACGAGCGCACGCACACCTTGAAATACGGGGATTAGTATGGTGAATGATTACCGTTTTAAATGTCATTGATATTGAAAATTACCATAAAAAATCTACTTAACAAATTGTGTTTATCTTAATTGTATGTATATATCGTTTAATTGACATTTGGCATAAGCCATAATCAACACGAATTGCATATTGTACATATGTTAAAAAAATTTTAAGATATTAGTAGTGATTGTATAAGTTACAAAAATTACTTGGCATAGTTCTTATTAGTATTAATTTAGGTATTAGTTAGGTGGTGCTCGCTTGTAGTATGATTGGATAGTCGTATCGTAGAATTAAAATGTTATAAAATTATTGGATGAAACAGTAATAAGTAATTTCACAGTTGCGTTTATCTTAAATGTGAAAATCTTAATAAAATTACTGACAAGTGTAAATTAGGCGTTTTTTATCTGAAAAAAGCTGAGTTAATTTAGTTTAATAAGTATTCACTTAAAAAGCAACTTACCGCTTACCTGCAATTTTCAATTGTAGCAGATCAAATAGAATTTGGTATAAAAAGAATAAATTATGGCATGTTCAACATTGAGCTACTCAATTTGTTTAAACTGCATTTTGCAGATACTTTGTTATCCTAATTTTTAGAAAAACATTTCCAACAATGTTTTTTCCTCACGTGACATTAGTTTTGGTGCTAATTTGTTGGAATCCAATGAAGCGTACTCTAGCCTTGGTAAGTTTTTTATAATACTAAATGAACATTTTTTTGAACAATTGAACAAAACTAGAACAAATAAAGCAAATTATAAAATAATATAATTTATAAAGCAAAGCAGTATTACTGTAGAGGCTGTGCTATTCAGAATTTCTAGAAATTTTTTAAAGCCTTTCTTTAAAGCTTCTTTAAGCTTCAAAGCTTAGTTAAGCTTCAAAGCTTAGTTAAGCTTCAAAGCTTAGTTAAGCTTCAAAGCTTAGTTAAGCTTCAAAGCTTAGTTAAGCTTCAAAGCTTAGTTAAGCTTCCAAATCATGAAATTATACTAATAACAGTAGGAGCCTCTTACCAAAAATTCTAGAAACAATATATTTGTATTGTTTCTATTTTTGTTTGTCAAAACCTGGAGTAAGATTTATACACTAAATATAATTGCTAAATTGTTGTTCTCAGAATTGGGCATCATCAGATTCGATGCCTGAGGGTTTGGCGGAGTATGTAAAAAGAACTATTACCTATTCCAATGATGTGGATGAAAATCCCGATATTGTTGCGGCCTACGCAGAAGGTAGGACACCTCAGCCAATCCAATACGCTACTTTTCGAAAAGAAAAATCCCAGCCATTGCATGTAGTTCTGTGTGAACTCAAAACGAATCCTAAAAAACCGTTAACAAGGCAAGAACGTAGCTATTCCACCACAGTTTCACGACCGGACGTAGAATTCATGGAATCTGAAAATGCAAGTGATCATGAAATTGAGGCTGAAAATGTCAATGTAACTGGTGGCGATCGTGAGGCCACATCTTCGTCCTGCCCGTCAGGGACTGATCCGGTAACAATTGCAAATATTGAACAGCCTCAAGTTATTTGTCTGTACTTTATCGAATACACTTTGGGAACACCTCCTACCACCGCTTATACGTTAAGAGTCCTTGGCCCGATCAGACGTACGATGGCGGATCTGATAATTTTGATGAAGCTGGTAAGAATACGTATTTAGCTTACAGGGGAACATTTTCAACTGCAGCACGCGTTTGCATACGTGGACCATAATACCTTAAAAATTCATGACCAAAAACCAATATTACTAGACTAAATTTCTTGTAAAATTCATAAATTGATTTTTGAGTTTTCTTCAAAATTTTGAATTTCAAATGTGCAAGGATCTCCTCTCAGAAACTCTGAACAACACGGATAAATTCCCATAAGGTTTTCCATAAAAATAGACTAGACAATTATTCTAGTAACATTTTCAATCACATTAGGTTCGGGATTTGTCTTGCACTTCGAAATTTCAATTTAATTAAAGTTTTCGATGTATGCATCGAAATTTCAATTGAATTTAAACTTTTGAATAAGCACATCAAAAGTTTGATACAGAATTTTAATTTAATG
>VYYI01003812.1:0-11449 GCA_021029175.1 Bilobella aurantiaca
ATTGGTCGTAATATTTTGATTTGAGTTCCTTGTATAATTTGAGGTACTCCGTTCGATCAACACAAAGAAGCGTAGGATGATGTCCAAAACTTGAGTTTCTCAGAATCCAGTCACGTGATGTGTGGGTTTCAAAGATTCGCTTTACCAACCCTTCAACTTTGTCCAGGAAAACGTTTTCCACAACATCTTCATCTGGAATTGAGGAGATCACAAATAGTACTTGAGATTGAGCATCTCTGGAACTGAAATTAGAACACAAACTAATTAGTAATTGTTATCTTAATTAATTGATAAATTGTAATTATCATCGTCTAGATTAAAGTAGTATTTGTACACCGCAGTTTTTTTTTTGCTAGTTTTCTTCTTACCTTGGCTCGATATAGGATATTTCAGTGGTCCACAAAGGTATCGCAGAACGAACTGAGGTATCATGCGCTAGACTTTTTGGAGCGTATGAAACAATTCTGTTTTGAAAATCTAAAAAAAAGAACAAATGGCTTGAAACAAATAAGCAAATATTATGAAATTTTTTTTTATAATTTATATTTTTCAAAAATAGAGCTTACCCCATATTTCTTGAAAAACAACCACATCTTGAGACTCAGAGTTATCAATCACCAGGCATCTCTCTAGTTTTACTGTAGCTAGATTTCCAGAAACGAAATTCCTAGCATCACTTTCAGTAAGAAGTTGAAAAAATGCTGATTCACTGCAACACTGTTTCAGAGCAGCACTATTTTCTTGCTGGAAGGTGCCTGGAACTATGTACGAAGTGTAGACCCGTTTCCAGATTACTTCCGGGCGAGAGAGCAAGAAATTAAGCGAATAGTAGAATTCCAATAATCCAGGCGTACTGAAGCGGTGCGTTGTAGTCTTTTTCAAAACGAAACCAGTATCTTCAGCGCTTAACGCTGAATTAATGGATTCCATATGTAGACAGGCGTTGTGAGGGTGGAGCCGTGTTTCTGCAATGACAAAATGAAGCTGTTTGTAAATCAACTAAATCAATCAAAAAAAGATCGAAGTGAAATTACTGATTTATGATTATCAGACAGTATTTTTTATTCGACCAAGATTTTTCCCCCTGAAATTTACGTCCAGCAATTATTACGTTATTTTGAAAAATGTACATTAAGAGAAAAATAGTACTGCAGAAGCTTTAAATCCATCAATTTTTAACCAATTACTTAAATTAAATGAATTAAATTACTTAAATTACTGAAATGAGTAGACTAGAACGCAACGTTGTCAAAAAAATGAATTAATTTCAATATAAATCAAGCATAAATCTTGCAGATATTATAAAATAAAGTTTTAAGCAAAAAAAAACAGCTGATTATCAATCTTTAACACGTCTCCTATTATTCGAATGAGAAAATAAACGCTAGGAGTACAAAATATTTCAAGTTGACTTGAGGATAATTTTTGACAAAATAATAATTACTTTTATAACATATAAATATAACTTTTATAATAACAACTATAACATTATAGTAAAAGGCAGTTGGCAGTGAATGGGGCCTTAATAATTTGTTGATTATGCCGACCAAGCGATTGTTACTGGAAGAAATAATAATTAATTTTTTAAGTACCGCTAAAGTGAACGAGGACATTTAAATAGCCCATAAGCGTAAAATAGTTTCTAAATAGTTAATTTTGAGTAACAATCAGTAACTGTTACTATTGGAAATTGAAGATGAGTATTGTAGTTGAGGGTTTTAAAATAAACAAATAAAAAATAAAATAAAAATCTAAAATACAAATTTAAACCTTGAAATGAAATATCACACATAAATAACTTATAACCGATTCCTAATTAATTAATTATAATTAATAATTAGCCGGAACTTAACTTGTTATTAGCATTGATACATTGACTTTTACATAAATTTAGGAGTTCTTACCTACTTTTAGTTCACTAAAAATCCTCTAATTATGTTGTAGTGATTAACCATTAACAATTCACTTTTACAAATTATGTTTTACATTTTACGTGGAATTGGAAACTTTTAAGTCAGCTCCAGCTGTAGCTTTTTTCTTACCGCACAAAAAATTTTGATTTGAAATTTCCCGGCAGACGGAATATTTCTCAACTCAATAAATTTTTAAAAATTACATTATCGCGTCTCGGGTATTTAAAAATTCAAAATGAGTCATACATTTGATTTTGAGTAAGTGCTTAAAAAACACCTTCGATTGTCAAGGCGGGGGATTTCAAATTTCGATTAATTATTCATTTCAAACTCGCTTCAAATTGAAAATTTATGGTTAGTAACTCGACCGGAGTTTGTTCAGTGCACTCTCGTCTAAACACAGGCTCAATTATCTATTGCAATTAATAAATTACAATTAACCTTTCTTAAATAAACAACGAATTTGAATTCTCGTGGGCTGGTTCCTTATATCTTTATGTTGGAAGATGTACCATCAAATACATTTAATGTGACATTTATTTTACCTATCACTGCATAGAAAATTTCTATTAGAAGTTGATTTGGAAAATTAGAACCGCACTAAAATTAAATACTGCATTTACAAATTAACATTAAAAACAAACCAACAACAAACACGCTTACACTTTCTAAATTTAATTTAACTTGATTATGAAAATAATGTGTTTTTGATTCAACGTTTCTAAATGATCTCGACCTAAGAACCGCATTAGTTAGGCTTAAGTAGAATAATAATTTATTTGAAGTTTGTTTACAAGTGACTGCTAATATAAGATTGAGGTCATTCACTTTCCTAACACTATGATTGTTCCAATTTTGAAAATATGCGCTGTTCATTTATGCTAAGGAGACTAATTCTTGAAAGTTTTTTCTGGCTTGCGAAGAGCAATTTGTAAAAACGAAAACAATATATAAGTTGAAACCAAAAAAGGAATGTATTAAGAAGTAATGCTCAGCAATGAACCGCAATAGCAAGCAAAGTCGGATAATTCGATTCAAGGTTACAGTGACGAAAAAATTTCACCAAAATCGACACTCTTGTTATGATTCGGTTGAGCTTCTAGGAAGCATTTGTTTCCAATTTACGTAAAATGCTTAGAATAGGATTTATGCTTTTAAGAGTCTGTGTTTGTTTTGTGGTTAATTCGGCCTCCAAAATATACGAAACTCCATTTTGCCAACAATAATCACTGCTTCCTCCTGCCAGATCAACTGAAGCTGTTGAAGAATTGAAATTTAAAATTTAAAGGCAGATTCTTAGTTGAAACTAACATACATGGTGTACTTCATTTTTAGTTTGATTATTTGATTACATATAGCACAGACGAACCTTTCCCATTCGTGACAAGTCAAAGTTTTGGACAGGTTAGTGAAAGTACTATTCAATTAGAATATAATAAGTTTATGCGGTTATGTAGTTAGTTATGCGTCTAAATTTTAAATAGAAACGTGCCGGTAATTGTCAGATGACTATCAAACAAAATTCGTTTCGTCAAATCATGAAATCAGCTTAATATAGAAATAAATGGAGTCTTAAGCAAATTGATCTATAAAAAACCTATAAATAATTGAAAAATATCATGCCAATAAACCAAAGCTATGATTACTTGCGTACTCTGCCGACCTTCTAATTCTTCTTTTATTTTACAGATTGCATCTATATTATTAGAGTCACATAATGTTGATTCATGTTTGTCGGAAAAGTTTAATGGTTGTAATGAGTTAATGTAACCTTGAATATATCAAAGCTCCACTTCATTAAATAAAATATTTATACGGAAATGCCACATTTTTAAAGAAGAATAACGTTTCTTTTTAGTTTCAGCGAAAGCTGAAGTGACGAATTTCCCAGTTTTGAGAATTACAACTCCTTTAAAATTTCAAATGAATCGAATTCACTTTAAAAAACAAGTTAGAAAAATAAACGTCATTTTTATACAACGTCAAACTAAAAAGTGGCTTTGCTCAAAAATTCACTCATAATTAACAAAAAATAAGTTGTCATCAAATTAAATTATTAAAGTAAGCAAAAGTAAAACTTAAAAGTAAAAACACAAATTTAATTAATTTAAAATAAATTGATAAACTAAAAAGGAGTGAACCCCTAATTGTTTGCTTTGCCACTTTTATTCACAAGGGTTGCAGTAATCAACATCTTGGTTTCATTTATTGTACTGCAACTGCAAGTATCTAGTGTGTTTTGATTTGATGATTTGCTGAGTCATTTCTATCATTTATTTATTTATTGTGAACTTATATATTGTAAAGGTTCTCCTAAATTACAAAAATGTAGCGCCAAAAAATTATAATAATTAAATGTAGACACATATATTTAGTTCAATTTTTTAAAATCATTTTTTACATAACATTTACTCTTGCATTGCATTTCTACAGCCTTCTGTAAATTTTAGCAAGTCTCACTCCTTCATTTTAGAAAATATTTGATCCAAAAACTCTCCCACTTCAGCAACAGAGTAATTGGAATCAAAAGAAAATCTTTAAATATTTTAAAATCAAAATTTAATTGCAAATAATTAACAATTGAATTTTGTTAAATTGAAATGGTATTGGGATTCACTTTAATATTAGAAATATATTACACTGCTACAACACTAATAGTAGAATCCGCATTCGTTTCATGTTGAAGTAGTGTTAAGCTACAGTTAAGGTAATGATTCAATCTCTCTTTAATGATTGTTAGTTTGTCTTTTTGAAACAATTTGAGGCTTAAATCCATTTCAACGATCACTGACAACGAAATGTGATTGTACCAACATAATATCGGTTTCATAATTGGTGCCAGTATTGATTGATCTTTTGATTCGAGAGAGAGGAATGTTGTTTTAGATTCTTAAAGAGGAATCAAGGGCTACAAATTAATTGTAAATCGCCAATTGAAGGAGTGCCCGAAACGAACAACGTATAAAAACATTAAATACATACAATAATATAATTAATATATAATAAAATATTAAGGTTACTTCTGTAGCCGCGACCAGTAATGGGCCCTTTAGCGATTTACGAGGTGCAATCAATAGTGGTCCTCTTTTTGTGCTATGGGTCAAGGGATAAGTGCTGTTTATAAGTGAGAAAGTGCCACATGATTTTAATAATATATAATAGATTTTCTAATAATAATACCTACTATATCAACTAATTTACAAATACACTTTTTTTTTCGTACAACGGTTTTAAATTTGAGGAAAAGCGAAATCGCCTCATGATCAGACACAGTAGAATAATAACTTTAATGTGGTTTTTTTTGTAAATTAGCAGAAAAGAAAATTTCACTCGAACATATGTGTAGTTCTTTCATTGATTGCAAAAAAATCAAATTATTAAAAAGAGTCATAAAAGATTGCACAGATTTTAAATGGTGGCTCGTAAGCCTTCCATTTTTTTTCTAACCATTTTTTTTTTACAGAACAGGAATTTAAAAAAAAACCAATTTATGCCTTATTGCAACTTCCCTATAAATGCTGTTTAAATAAACCAAAGTTGTCTCTTTTTCAAGCCAATAACTACTTTATTTTACAGTGTTTCTTTTATTTTACGTTTATTAGAATGGTATACTCCGGTGTCTGTGAAGCTTTTTTAGTAATTGCATTCTTTTTAGAAAGTTTTGGTGAAGTAAAATCGTTAAAAGTAAAAAAGTTAAAAATTGTAAATGAAGAGTCAGAATTTGTGAAAACTTTGGAAGCATTTCAAACATTTTGGTCAAAAGAGGATCAACACGAACAATTAACGGCATCGAAAACGGTAAGTACTTAAACAAATTTTTATATTTTCTTTTATTTTTGACTTTTATTTTAACAACATTCGCTTTATCTCAAACTATTAGGTAATATATCTTAAAAATAATGCTTAGTGTGCTTTTTTTCAGCACACTAAGAGAATTTTTGGAGAATTATTTTCAAACAGACTACAAGTAATGAACCTAATGTGTTTGAGCATTATAATTAATTCTGTTTAAACTTGTTTTAGCTGTTTGAGAAAGCTGGATATGTTGTAGCGTACAACGCTAATAAGGAAGACTTGATTCCAGTAGACTTCATTTTACCTAAGTTTAGTGGAGTCAGCGATGATACTTGGACGTATGAAACTAAAATAGAAAAAACATCAGTTATTAATACGAAAGACTTAGCGGCTGCAAGTGTCCTACCAGAGTTAGTCAAATATGCTGTAAGATAACTGCACTCTTTTAATTACACAATGGTGTTGATGTTGTTGAAAAAGATATGTTGAAAAAACTTATGATTTTGTGATGTTTTTTCGAGTTTTTGCAAATCTTACATAAAATAAAAATTATGATGGAATCAACGGACCAGGTGACCCCTGACCCTTTACTCACAAGTGTGATGATCCCGAAATGACCCCCAAAACCGAAAATTTTGGGTTTTCGGGGTTGTTCTAAATTTGCATAAAATGAAATTTTATTAATGTAACAATGACCAATTTCCCGCAGTTCTCCAAACCAAACTTAACTGAATCGCAAAACCGAAGAATCGGTGTTTTCGAATTACTCTTCATGAAGAACATTTTCGTTAGTTCAATACGCGGTTTAGCGGTTAGCGGTTTATTTTTTAATCACATTTAACAAACTGGGAATCGTGTTTCAGCTACCTGAATGTTTTAGTAGTTTACCGATTTTATTCAAAGCTGTATTTAGCAAAACTAAATTTAAATTTCAGATTTGCCGAAGAATTATGGCGAAAATCGGAATTGGATGCTATGAAACACAGAAAAAATGGTTTGTTGTATTCTTAATAAAAGGAGAGTGGGCGCGTGCTGTTAATTTAATAAAAATGACAAAGAAGAACTCAATTTTGGGTCAGATGGAGAAAATGCAAGAGGTAGGCAAAATTGAGTATTAGTCTATGACCTCATTTGAATCTCTTGAATGCAACTAACAAAATCGTATTTTAGTATTCTGAAAACCACTGATTTTACAAATTATATTTAACATCTTTACAAAATAATTCAAAAATTTGAATTGTTTCAAATCATATAAAATGCTAAGAATGGTCTCTATGGTGGTAATTAAAAAACTATATTCAAAGATCCCGTAATAAGACGGGAGTATAACTCAGCTTAATTGATAACTCAGATTTAGAAACTAGAAGGGTTGTGAACTTTGTCAAATGACGTTTTTGCTAGTCAAATTTGTTTTTGGAAAGCTATGTTTTCTTAATTTATAATCGCAATTAACCGAATTAGAGAATCGATTTAAGCATTTTTGGATTCAATGTTAGCTACCATCATTATAAGTAAATACAACTTTCAAAACTTACTTGTTAGTAAATGTTTTTCATAATTAACTAACTAGGAAATAGAAATTTGGGGTTTTCTTTTAGCTTCCGCGTACTTGACAGCTCCGAAATTCATGACAAAATCTATGTCTAATAGTTAATTGTTGTTTACTCTTAATCAACATTTTCTAATTGGGAATTAAACATAAAGAACTCAACATACATTAACCGCGTCAAAGTGCCTAAGACCATTTATATATGTGTTTTTGTTCTAATAAATATTTTTTTTAAATTGTTAATCACATTTAACTAATTGTTAATCACACTTAGCTAAGGATTTACAATTTACGACTTAAAAATAAAAGAGGACAGGGTGACCCAGAAACTTGATCCTTGAACTTCTAATTCGTTCAATTGGAATTGTGCAAGTTTCAAAATGTTTTTCAAAATATTTTTCAAAATATCAAAATGATTATTCTTGCAAAAATGGCGTCCTATGGAAGATTCTTTTTAGAAATTGGTGTCTAAAAATTCAAAAATTTAGTTACAGGGGACTTGAGGGTACAAAAAATTCTGGACATCCTTCTTGACACTTCCGGTCAATCTAAAACAGGTATGGACCGATAACTTCTTTAATTATCGGTCCTCAAATAGTAGGACCTACTTCAGGGTCACCCTGTATAAAAAAAATACTGATGCAGATTGTATCATTCTAACCCGTCTTGATGTGTCGCTATCCATGAGTCACAGAGCATATGTTTTAAATTCGCCAGGAAAGGACCTACTTCAGGGTCACCCTGTATAAAAAAAATACTGATGCAGATTGTATCATTCTAACCCGTCTTGATGTGTCGCTATCCATGAGTCACAGAGCATATGTTTTAAATTCGCCAGGGAATAGTTGGTGATATAGAAACCTGTGCATAACCACGGACAATTCACCACAACCTAACTTCAGAACGACAATAATCGAGAACAACCAAAGAGGAGAAAACAAATATTATGACTCTGGTCGTTCCCGGTTTGGTTTCCTCGGTTTAGGTTTTCTCGGTTTAGGATTTCTCGGTTATGGTCGTAAGAGAAACCATGAAACTAAAACAGATAGTTTAAAGTCGGAAACATTGCCTCCCGTGAGTTAAAACTGAAAAAAAAAATCCGTTACAGTTTTTTTTAATTTAAAACACTCGTTAAGGTTACACGGTACCTTTAATGTTTGATGAAATGCAAATGAACGTTGATGTTTCAAACGATTGGTTACGGTTCAATTGAAGTTCACAACGTTAGTTCAATTTTTTCGTAATTCCAAATATCAATTTAAGTTTAAACAGAAGCCGAGGGTCCTTATTAGATTAAGCTAAACGTTCATTTTCCAAGGAAGTCGCTTCGAATCTGCCATTAAGCGCATCACCCACAGCCAGTGGATCCCGCCCAAGGACCTACTTCAGGGTCACCCTGTATAAAAAAAATACTGATGCAGATTGTATCATTCTAACCCGTCTTGATGTGTCGCTATCCATGAGTCACAGAGCATATGTTTTAAATTCGCAAGCTAAACGTTCATTTTCCAAGGAAGTCGCTTCGAATCTGCCATTAAGCGCATCACCCACAGCCAGTGGATCCCGCCCAAAAGTTTACAGTGGCGCAGGAGGTGCCCGTGACAATATTTGAACTGGATGGTTTAAGTGATTTGAGTTATGGTTTTTCGGTTTACACCAGGACGCAGCGTATGAGTTTGAAACATGATTTAGTTCGCCCAAGATAAAATCCGTTGTCATTGCGAGTGTTTAATGGTAGTTTTGAGAATTGTGATACAATTAGCATCAATAGTGAGCTTTAGCATTCAATTGTAATTAATTTGTTTTTTAGTATTCATCAATTATCACCACTAAACCTGAACTCAACAACTGGGCTGAAGAATCATTGTTGCAGTACTACTTCGGAGGTTTCAAAGGTCAAAGCAATACTTCCTATATTGTTCTGTGGTCAATAGAAGAACCGAGGGATGGACCCACAGATCCGAGCCAAATGCTTCAGAGCTTATCCACAAACGGTGCTTTAAAGGTATACTTGCAATAGTAAAAACTAATTTTGAACACGAAGCTCCGTGCCATGCTGCTTTTCTTTAACTTGTTTTATCCCTCAGGTAATTGCAAACTATAGAAGTGCAAGTATTTTCTACATTGACATTTCAACACTAAACACTCCAACAAAGACATCGATGTTTGGAAACCATCCAAAGAAAACTGTAGTAATTTACTTGGAATAAATCAGAATCCTAAAATTATGCTACTAATTTAGTTACATCATTATATGGCACTTACATACTAGACCTAGCTAACATTAAGTCAGAGGTTTTTTTTTCGTACATACAATGCTCGGTACCCATCGTGGGCCATATAAGAACCAAGTGTATTACGATGCTTCCAGCAAATATGCAATGGATGTGTCATATGCGGTAAAATGACAAGCCAAAGGTTGCCTGTGATCTGAGTTTGATTTTGCAAATCTAATTTTTTTTGGAAAGCCTACAAACTTTAAAATAATTATATACTATTATTATATTATATAATAATTATATAATTATAATTAATAACTGTAACATCATTATGAGTAGTTTTGCAAGTGTTACATTTTATTTTTTTAAATTGCGAATCTGAAATTTAAATAATCACTCAACAATATTAAATATAAATAATATTATTTAATATCTTGTGAGTAGCGCCACATAGTTTGATTTTGCTAATTGATTACTATTATCATTGTAACTATTGAATGTGTCTGGATCGTCAGCAAACTGTGTACTATGTCAATTTTTTTGTCATTTTGAAACAGCATAGTAGCCTTACTATGCTGTTATTATACGGGACTTATTCGGCGTTTTTTTTTACAGGGCAAAAATCTATTCTGAAATTTTGGTTTCATATTAAGCTTTAGTAAATTTAGAGTGTATTTTTCGGCTGCATCTACTGCAAGATTCCGCCCTTATGTTTTGCGATTTGAAGATAAACATATTTTGCGTTTCTTAATACTTTCCTGAAACGTCATCAGTAATTCCAAAACCAAGACCTCTCAATTTGTGGCAGTTTCTAAAACTCAGGAGTTATGCAGTCGTCAAATAATTATACTAATCTCTAATACTTTCATTTCAAAGTTGATAAAATATAGTATTTGAGATCCATACACAACCAGTTTGACCACGCCGGACAATTATGCTGTTGAGATCGGTTCAACTTTAGGGTCACATACACATAGTAGAGGCTAGTACCACCGAAGAGGTAACTACAATTATGATGATGAATTTTATTTGATTTAAGGCAAGCCCAGATCAACATGAGTACGAGAGTATTGTAAAATTTACCAATTACATTTGTAGCTAATAATAGCATAGTCCACTTAGTATTATTAAAATCAAAATGTTTAAGATAATAAAACGATGAGGTCACATTAGTTTAAAAAATATTCAGTAGAATATGGTTACAAATTGAAGTATTTGCCCACTGTAGGTTGGAATACAAGGTTATTGATTGATTAAAATAGCAGGGCCCGAGAAGCAGAGTCCAAAGCTTATGCACTATTGCCCTTGCAGACCCGCAGGAGCTGTTTAGCTTTGTTAGAGCCGCGTCCTGTGCAATGACTCTCAAAAGGGCGGCAAGAGCAGAGGAAGCCGCATCCAGACCTCGCTGCTTTTAGTAGTTACAAACTGAAGTGTCGAGACACGGCATTGGATATGAAGATGTTGTACTTCTTGTACGTATTATGCTCGAGGCAGGTTGTAGCGAGGGAGTCAACTAAGTAGTCGAATGCAGTTTTTGTAGGATGGAGTGATAGGCCGGTTGTAATATTTGCTCTTTCTCGATCTCTGGAGGAACATTCTGTCAGGACGTGGTGGAACGATACGCGAGATCCACAAAACTTGCATGCTTCTTCCTTAAATGATCCCAGATTCACCCATTTTCCACAATTTAGGAGGCTGTTTTGGCACAGTCGAATTTGGGCGATTCTCGTCACTATAAACTTTGGGAGCGGTTTCTGGAGGTAAAACTTCGCCGAGAAGCTATTTCTGGTCAGCTCGTAGTAGTAGGGCATGGAATTCGAGTACTTTGCAGAATCCAAATCGGCGGCTCCCAGCTTGATCCGAAGTCTGCGTAGAAAGTTTCCTTTGTTTAGAACGGCTAGTTCGTATGAATTTTGAAGCCACAACCACTGCAGGTCGGCTTGAGTGAGGAAGCTTTTCATTTGCCAACACCA
>VYYI01003813.1:0-11448 GCA_021029175.1 Bilobella aurantiaca
TGGCTTTAAAGTAATTTCTTTTCCAATATACGTCAAATTCTTAAAGTCAATTCTCTATTACGCCATCTTTCCTATTTCCTTGGCACACGACGTCTTTTCAGACATATTTCAATTATGTTTTCATGTGTGGCCTTGAAGGTTGCGACCGGAAGTAACCGTTAGAAAAGTACTCAAATTAAACAAAAATTATGGTTTTATATTTCAAGATGAAGTGGCCCCTTTGGTGGCTTGGACGTGTGTCAAAATAGTATTTAATGCTGAAAACAACTTAGGGTCCTCGGGTCATTTCTAGTTACCTCTAACCTTCAAAACATTTCCAAAAGGCTTTCGCTACTTTAAAAAAAATTGTTTTACCACTTTTTATTATAACTTCACTTGGCATCCTAAATTATTACACCTAGAACTTGACCGGCAATTTCAAGCAGGGTTTAGCTCGTTGTCTGAAAAGGGGCTTGTTAGGTTTTATATTGAATTAATTTTCTTTTCTGAATACTAGATCACATTTAGTTAATTTTTCCCCATTTCGTCCAAGTGAAAGGGAAATGGGCGAAAAGCCGTGGGCCGCAGATATAATTCATAACGAATACGGGTCGGAGAGGCTTCCAAAGGGTTTGGTCCAGTCGATTAGGTGATTGTAGTGGAGGGCGTGCTATAAATTGGTATTTTGCTAATAGGATTACCTCATCTCGCCATCTACAATGCATAAATCAATGACATGATTTCTCTTCCGACTTTCACTTCCTTCCGTATTCCACGAAGCCTACTCCTTTTAGTCTTGGAAGGAAGTCTCTTCCAACGCACTACTTCTTTCGAAGCGACTTACACTTTTCAGAAAACGTCTATTTATAGACGAATTGAGTCTTCGCAAGGAAACGAAATATTAGATCCTTCCCAAGACCTCCTATTCACTCACACACCATTCCACTTCTTAGGGCAGCAGTCATTTAAGGGGTCCAACATAATAATGCAAAGGTTCTACCCTTAGGTGGCTCCATTTACTTGACAAAACCAATCCCTTACCATTGTCTTAAGTTCTTTTCTTCGTAGTTCAAGTTGACACTCTATATTTCGTTTTCGTAGAATTACTCAATTCTAATTGTAGTTAAAGTGGGTAACTATATCGGATTCATTTCAAACATTCAAAAAGGAACGTTTAGAGAAGTTTACACAATACCATACCCTTTGTTTTCATTTGAGCTTCATTAGATGCCTAACGGAAAGACCTTCGTACTTGCCTTATTAAGTTTTCACTCCTACCAAAAATTAATTAAATAAACATGTTTAAAATCCAGCAACGAATTTCTGTTTTTTTGTGTTGTTCGGTGATGTTGGATTTGTATAACTTGCAAACATTCCTTTTCTAGTAATTTATATCTTTTAGATCAATCTCATCAGTGCTGGGAAGAATAAATAATTTTTCTGTATTTTTTTGCCACCCTTGAGCTGTTCTTCCCAAATTAAAACGGGAATCACAGTGTAACGATTTTAAGAATGGACCCGTTCACTATTAAAATTCCACATCTAGAACCCCATCTACTATTGGAGACCACTTCCAATTCGAATATTTAAAGTAAATATTTTAGTTAATGTTTCCTTATGTTAAAAAACTAAAAGTTCCTAAAACAGTCCTACTGATTCAATTTTCCAATTGAATTGGCTAAATTCGTGGTGTTGTGCCTTGGGGAAGGATCCGACGACTCATGCTTTCCTCAACGCCTGTTTCCGCTGAAAAGAAAAATATTAAACTCTGGATATGGAACGAGGAGATGGAAGTTAGTACTTCCAAAACGTGACCTGCTTTCTAAAATTTGATGCTTTATATAACATTTTAAGGTGTTCTTTTAGTCCTTAAAGTGCACAAAAATTACCCAATCAACTTATTTGGCTCTGAAAACAAGACGCTTTGCCCAAAACGGAAAAATTTACCAATAAAATAGATAAAATCTAAAAATGCAAAAATTCTTCGAGAGAGATTTCCTTAATAGCCTTGACAAACATCTTTCTTTTTATTCTCAAATCTCTCCAAAATTGGCTCTAAGAAAAATTTCATACAGATTGTACTATTGTACAATGTTACACTTGTGGAAATCTTGTATCTGAAAACACATATTGCAGGTCCAATTAATTTAAACCTTTCCCATTCTAACTAGAATAGGAACACAAACTGCCATATTAGCTGGACTAATTTAAGAAAGAACGAGGCTCTCAGTTTTTAATCTCATTTTCCAGTTGCTCGAATTCCGCAGAAGGGTGCGGCTCAGCAGAATTTGTGTAGGAAGAACCTCCAATTAGAAATTGGGCTGACATAAACCAAACGATATGGCCAAAAGCGATTTGCAGAGAAAACATTTCTGTCAAACAGTGGAAATGGAATTCTGGAACTAATAATGAATGTGTGGCTGAAGTCCTTGGGGAAATTAAGATCTTCATAACCAAGTCGACTGGCAAATGATCCTGTCGTCCAATCCCGTCGACCCAAACTTTCTTTGTCAATGAAAATAAATTCTGAGGCTTGAATTGAATACCGGGAAAAGTTAGCAGTAAAATTTTAGAGCAGCAGACGCTGTTCTCAAACGTTTCCGAACCTGAACTAGAACTAGAAATAAAATGTTTGTTTATTTTCCAGACTTCATTTGTTTTTGCTGGAAGACTTGTTTCTCCACTTCCATATCCAACACCTCCAAAATTAAATGTATGAAAGGGGAATGAACTTATTAAAACGGCCACCCTCGGTTCAGTGCAGTCTGAATCTTTCACAGCATAATTAAAATTAACTTGTTTTATTTAACCCAAAGATCCTGCTGCTAAGAATAAGTAAATGCCGAAAGTCGTATATTGAATGTTTTACACAATATTATCATTGTTTGCACTTGTATTCTCCCTCTGTCTACAACACCGGTCTATATCGTTTCTAAGCTATTAAACTAAAAACTAAAAATGTTACGTCAAATGTTTTAAATGCTGATGACAGTTTGAAAGAAAGCATTATTACTCCTCTGAAAGAAAAAACCGTTAATCTTGTTTGCCGTCATCGAAGTTCCATGTTGGCTATTATGATGCCAACTTTTGAACTTTCCGGAAACAAATCAGAGCATTGTCTCTTGTTGAAATTATTTAAATATGCATACGTAAAGTTATCTAAAAGTATGCTCACGCAAAGTCTTTCAAAAGTTAAGTTGTATCGTACCCTTCAGTAATAATATGTGTAATTATAATACCCTTCTTTCCGCGCGTAAAGCAGTTGGAAAGTGTCCTTGACAACCATAGTAACAAAGGTATGGTATGGAAGGGATCTCAACGAAGTGTTTTATTTGTAGTCTACAAAGTATTTTCATTTCAAGCATGGAGATTCGGAGCCGGGTCGTCCATTAGCGATGGCTGCGGGTTGAATCGCGACATATTTCATTAGGTTGCTACAGTGTGTTTCTTGTTATACTTGCTAAGTTCAGCCTTGTTTTGAATAAAAACGATGCTAGTATGGATTTTCTTTAGCATGGTTGCCCAGTACACTTGGATTGGAGATTACAAATTGGACTATATTTTCGAATATTGCAGAATTACTATAAATTTTTTCTAAAAAATAACGTACAAAAGTCAATTGTTGACTATTTAAACGCGGAATTTGTCTTCTTTTTTCAAGAATTATAATTTCTTTGCGTAGTTTCGTTAAATTTCCTTAAAACGAATTATTAGCCTTGGGCAGGAGATTATCTTGTTGTGCAGTATTACATTACAAATGTCCTGACTAGACTGTGAAGGACTACAAACGAACATAAATTAGAAGTGGAAGTTGTTAGCTCAGTGGGCAGAAGTGGACGTTAGTGGTGTGTGTGGTGCGCATTTATGCAGAATTGACATAGGATTGTTTTGGGATCTTCCAAACCGGTCTAGTCCATTGGAGTTGACATTGGAGATCAAATTGGACTGGACGAGGCCGTTGACCATCCCAGCACATGGACTCATTAATAACTGCTCAATTAGCATTTATAAAGAGCTGTCATAATGGAATAATCAAAAAGGCTCAAGATTTAGATTAATACAGGTCTTAAACCACTTAAGCAGAATTTCTCTGTAAGTATGCACTCATCTCCCCATAAATGTCACAGTGAGAATCGTAGCGTGAAACGAACCATCCCAAGTGTCAGAATAAAACTGAAATGGCAGGGACCTCGCCTTAAAGTAATTATTATTCTTGCAACCTTAATTATTCTAATTTAAAATATTCGCATTTGACTTTGGAGGCATAATTTTTGTATCTGTAATATTTTCGTAGGTACAAAAACTTGCCGGAGATCAAATGCAGCCTTGCATTTTTCGACTTATTATTGTATCTAACACTTTGTATTGCCGGCCAGGTCAAAAGCGATTTCTGATTTTTCCTCCAAAGCATGAAAAGTGCTCAATTTGAAAAATTACAAGATAAATATAGTTGAAAATATAGCGTTAAAGTTTTTTTTTTTACGTAAATTTTTACATATATTTTCTGGTTCACTACAACTAACTTCTTATCGAGTTGATCTGTTGGACTTGGGTCAGTGGTCCTGTCAAATCGATCTATGTAGGCCTAAGATAAAAATCAAAATACTTCACTCAAAATATCATGGGGCTTTGTCTACTTCAAGATTAACCTTACTTTTACGAACTTATGAATACGAAAGCGTCACATTGTGTTAAGCTATTTATAATTTCACATGATGCATAAAGCGGACCTGGATGATTTGAAGGGAATAAATTATACTACTCATTTTCAAATCAAGAGAAACGGAAATGAATTAAATTGGTTTTGTCGACTACAATTTTGCTAAAGCATAAAGGTGGTGAAACTTGGAGAAATTGGCATAAGCTAATTTACATACACTAACGAATCCGGTCGTGCTGCTGAGTACAGTGACCGGATCAAAATGAAAGCTGTCAAGAAATGTCAAAGGAGAATAAATTTTGACAGGGCCATGGGAGGGAGTGGAGGAAGGCATTTAACGCGGAAAATTCAAATTTTAATTCAAATTAACATATGCCTGATTACTGAATTAATTACTTCTGAGATCTATCCTTATAATGGTCACAAGGCTTTTAATATCCCAAGGGTTATCATCGTGCCTTTTGCACTTCACGATTTGTGGGAAATGGAAATGCGCTGAAAGTGCTCTGCGGGTCAAAAGCTCGAGCCAAATCCCCCAGGAATTGACCCAGGGAACTAATTTTCCCGTAGGGTATCCTTTCGATTGTGCTTAAATTCAACAACCCTTTCCTTCAAAATTTAACTTGAAGAATTGGGCGAATCATTTTGCGCAAGAAAACTACGAAAGGACTCAACACTTTTCGATATAAGGACCTTATTCTCCAAAAGTGATATAGAAAGTGGCAGTATTTAAGTTATAACGCACCACGGACAATTTCATATGCACCTCACATAATAGTCACTTAAGATCCTACAAGTTAACGTTGGCAGTTTTGCGCTAAAAGTAGAGAACTTTGCGTATGAAGTACTTTTCCCTTTGCAAAATTTTAATAATTTTTAATTCCGTTGGTGCTTTTAGTGTTTTCAGACAAACTGTTTGGACCTCAAGGTTCTTCGAGGTCTAAAGATCATTAGAGGTAGTGAACATTTTAGGTCTCTTTTATAACCCAATTTTTGGTAGCGGTAATTTAGAACTAGGAAGCGAGTGTTCGGATGAACGATGCCATCACAGTAGAGCGGGTACTTTGAAATGCGGGAAATGCCTGTATTATTACCCGTTTTATGCTCCCTTGCAGGGTTCAAATAATTCATCATTCTCAGAACTCGTTATGAAACTTCCTTTTGCTTTTATTGTTGTTTTCTAAAAGTGCAGAAGTGGTGAGAGTGGCAGGAGTAGCTCAACCTTTGCCACTGAAAAGTTGAAAGGGAGCAGGAGCGGTGAGGAGGGAACTTTGAAGAAGGGAGAATAGATTGAATTGCGCGGATCATGGAGTGACAGACAGGAGAAAGTTGTGGAAAGTCAATAGCCTTAGAAACCTTTGGTAAATTGTAGTGGTCGACCAAAATTGGAGAAAGACTTTGATGTGGACTAACTTGGATCAAATAGACTTAAGCTACGAGAGCAAACGCCACTTCCATGAAGACCTTTTACTCTAGTTTCTACCGCTCCTACTTTCTCCATTTTTTCCTAGTTGGAAAAAACTAAGTGGAGGAAGGGGGCAAAGGTCATTTGCCACTGTCTGACTAAATCTTACTTTGCTAGAACAAAGAGAAAGTTGCTCAACTTTCGACTTTCACCAGACTCACCTTCTATTTTACTCTCAATAATTGCTGCCAATAATAATTTTCCCTTCTGTCAGAGTTGCAAACAAAAAAGATCGTTTTACGTTGAGTTTGATTTAATTTGAGATAAACTATAATGTTGAATTGTATTTTTCAGCTTCTAATGGGCTCACTTTTAAAATTGTCTCGTTTTGCTTTTAGTCCAACTGCATAATTATTTCATAAATTACGGCAGCTCCTGCCTGGGTTTCTCAATTAACTTTTGATCCTTCTCTTGTTCTTTATTTGTGGCCCATGCTTTCCCCAAGTCTCCTCAGCCTCCCAAGTCCTTAACGAAGAAAGGTTCATTAAGCCCTCACAAAAACAGCTTCAAAGCATTTTAGTATCAGAGAATGCTTTGATGCGCACTAGAATCTAGACCAAAGCTATACATACCCGTCACAATGCCAAGAGAAGCTCGGATTCTGAAACTTTCATCAAACCGCACTAAATTTGATATCATGTTTCATTTTTGCTTGCAAATATTGTTAAATTGCCACTGTGTGCCTCTTTCTGTTTAGAAACAAATATCCTCTAGTAGATCATCTGGAAGCTTAAGTTTCAGTTTGCTTCTTTTTTTGAAAAGCGACATGGACAGGTGAGTTAAGTGTGGCAGAAGCAGGCGCGTCACTGAATATTTTAAAGGCACTGAAATGGAATTGAGTCAGTGAGGCAGAGGTTGGTCCAATTCAAAAAAGACTCTGTTCAACTCCAGTTTGGCGTTTGTCTAGAAATGCAAGATGGAGAGCTCGTGACGAGTGAAGTAGAAAAAGTGCCTAGATTCGAGTCGTCCTAGTCTTTAGTTCTATTGAAAATGTTTAAAATTAAGGAGAAAAAGTAGGATTCGGGAGAAAAGTTTTGTCTATCCATTCTCTAAACTTTCTCATTTGAATCTTCCTACGCTTTTGAAAACCACTTGTATGGAAATGGGAAAAACGAAAAATTTCCTTTTGAAGGCGCTTCCCAAACGCCTCGGAGCATTCTCTTCCTTTATAACTACTATTACGGAGAGTTGAATTCAGTCGAATACTAATTAGTAAATCATGACAGACTTGGATGTTACTTTTCACTGAAACTTTACGCTTTTTCAACTCCCATTTTCTAACAAATAACTCCTACGGAAACTTTCTTCTTTGACATTTACTTTTTAGCCGAACAAAAAAGTGCTACAAATTCATGATAAAAAAAACTATTTGGTCTCAGACAATAAGAATCGTGTCTCTCAAGGGAAAGCAACAACGGCCCGAGTACAACAGGTACCGGAATTCAAGGCGTAAAACTTTTACTGAACTCTACATTCGATTCAACATTTATAGAGAAAGTTTTTTTTCAGACTTTTTGAAATAGAAAAGTAGTGCAAGTTTTTGAAAGTCAGGATTTCGATTATTTCGAACATTTTCAACTAGTTGTCGATTCGGGATCGTCTGTAATTTTGAATTTCTTCTTGTCCGGTAGGGCATTAAACAATCTAATTTTAAGATATCCAATGTATCGGTTTCTTGAAAAAAGACTTCGAAGGAGGTAAAATGATAAGATTAATTTCTTAAATCAATATTGCTGCTTTATAATAACTTTGTTGTAAAAATCAAAACGATTCACTCCAATAGTATAAGTACCAAAATATTTGCAATTCTTGAACAAAGTCAGAAGTAAAACAATAATTATTTCTGAATTGATGTTATTGTTATTTTACACACACATGTTATTTTACTAAAATGGTAAAAACTTTTAGATAATATTAATTGAAACAGGATCTAACTACTATAATTTTTCTTAGCGTCGTAATTTGGACTCCGAGGCAGAAAGCGTTAATAGATCTATTAATCATTTGCAACCGTATTGGACAGTTCGATTCATCATGATACTTATTTGTACTCATTATAAGCTCCAAACGCTTATAAGATACACTTGCAGAAGATATTTCAAGTAACTTGTAATGAACAATATATTCCGAGTGATAAAATTGACAAGTTCATATAGTTGAAGTTAAGTAACTTATTGTAAATTAAATTAAAGCAGCGACTTAACTTGAGGATTGAGTATTAACTTTATAATGACTTTTTTTTTTAAAGATTTTGTAGTACAAAATGTATTGTACGCACGTAAGTTACGTACGTTTTTCGAATTTTATCTCAGTTTGTTAATATACCACATTGTTTATACATTATCTGATTCTCTTCGCAATACTTTTTAAAAAATTCGTCATATGAATTCTTATGTAATTCTTCACATTGAGCTCTATAAAATGAGTCCTTTTATCTGGAAGAAAAAGTGGCTTATGACAATTCACAAATGATTAGGATTTAAAGCTTTATAAGGATAGGGAAATCTTCAAAGCGGTTGACTCATCTGTTCCAAGTACTTTTACTGTCAGCGCTTCTTTTCGCCGCTTCCTTTTCTAAAGTGGCATTGGCTTCGATTCATATCACTAGTTCTGTACAAGGAAAGATGATTCATTTTTATGCAGAGAAAGGAGGCAATTTAGCGTATTGCATAATAATTTCTACAACTCTCGACTTTTATTTCCATGAACAAACGTCGACTCAATATACTGCAACGAATAAGATAACAACGAAGTTTGGAGAAAATTTTAAAATTAGAAATCTGTGCATTTTTGTATGCAACTAACAATCTGCAAATTAAACCGAAAGATTGCTCTTCTTGAACAAAAAATAACCGTCTGGATTGTTTCATATTTTTAACATTTTTGGATTTTTCTTTGTGAACTTGGTAATTCTGAACCTTTCTTCTGGTAATTTGAACAGTACATTAAAAAATCCGTTGAGTTGAGTATTACTTAAAAATACTTTAAGTAACCATTCTGGCAATTGTTCTAACAATGCTGTTCTTGATGTTCTTCAGTAGTTCCTGCATTGGCGGAAATGGGATTGGGCGTGAAACAATTATCTTATGTCCAATGCCCGTAAGTTAAAATTAAAATGTGCATACAAGTTCTGTTGGTCTTAATTTCGACACGTTAGGGCCAGGTTATTCACCAATCACCAATAGTCAACCGTTTAAGGTACACACATCATGTTCCTAAACCTACTTCAAATTGTTGGCACAAATTTGCTATAACGTTGAAAGTAAGGATGAGCTACCGTGAGAGGATTGGGTAGGTAAGAAACGGCGTGACGCTATGTCGAATAATACCATTTTAAATTTGTTCACCTAACCAATTATCATTTGCAGAAACATTCCTCCTCCGAGAATAAAAAGATCCGCATTTGTTGCAAAAGCGAATGAAGAAAGCGAGAGTTTGCAAACGAACTTTCTCCGGATGACTGGAGCGGCTTTCTCCAGAGTTCGACCAAAGTTGGAGAGATAAGTTTTGGATGTAGGACGACGTTGGATGGCGGATGTACTTGGGGAGGTGGTTGAGGTCTGTTGGATGTGAAGGCTTTAATGGAGGCATTTGGGCAGAGTCAAACATTTGTGAGGGATTATTTGATGAAGTTAAGAGACAAGTGGATAACCCCCTTATTTCTGCAAGGAAAGTTTGTGTAAGAAGTTGAGGTTCCATTTGGCTCTCTTGTTTCTTTCCACTCCATTTTTCAAACTAACTTCACTTCCTTCCGCTCATAAAAGTCCACTTCCATCTTGTTCAAATGCTGCTCGAAGGCTGAGTCCCGGAAGGGCCCTTGACTGAGGCCTATTTAGCCTCCCTTCAACCCTTACCTCACTCTCGAGACATCCTCTGTCTTCGTCACCGCACTTGATTTTAGCCTAAGCCTCTTTGTTTGCACTTGTGATCATCACAATTCCCAGAGACAAACCTTCCTCCCCAGATTAAGAACAACTTGAGCCTCCCATGCACTTCCCTTCGAATAGTCAACAGACACTGTCACTCTGTCCCATTAGTCTACAATCACTTATCATGACACAAGCATGGTCATGCCACGAATCACATTCAAATTATGCAATAGGCTCTTAAGCTTTCCCTAACCCAGAAATTATACGGATTACAAAAGTGGAAATTCAAATCTTTAACATAAATATTTAAGAAATTAACTTACTTAAGTCGCAAAGAACATTCACTTCAATTAGTACTCAAATGCAGTAGATGAACTAAAAAAATATTAGTTTTAATCGAAGCCAAACCTTTTTTACTCTTAGGCCAAATTTATTTTTTGGTCGTCCTGTCCTAGGACGGGCTTGTTTGGCTAGTCACAAGGTACATTAACTCTTTTATTTTATTTTTACATTTATTCTCTCAAGCATTTAAATTATATTGAAATTACAAAACGGTGACTGTGTACGTGAAATCAAAAGAAAGTGCTGTAGGTATTTTTAAATGAGATATTATATTGGACTTACACAGATTTGAAAATGAAGAATGTAATGGAGGTTGGCAGTTAACCTAAACGTACTGATTTAATTTCCAAATTAAACAAATCTCTTCAGAAGAATGGCGAAAATTTCCTTAATCTTATCAAACTGCCAATACAGTCCGGAGAAGGCACATTGCGTGTTTATGTTGCATATTTGAACACAAAATGTTGGAAGATGAGCTACGAAGAATCTGCTTTACTTTGAGAAACGCAACATTTCGTACGCATAAACTTCATACTTCTCATTAGTCTGTCAACGCAGAACGATTTGCCTTTCCTCTTGGATAATGCTTTACGAAATGAGGGTTATATCTTCTTAGGGCATGATTAATGAAGAAGGAAAACTGAGTAAAAATACAGATCATCCAATTTAGACTTTCATTTTTAGGTTTCACAGCGTCTACATTAATGCACAAGATCCTTTGCTCACTTGGATGGAAACAAGAGGAAATTGAATTAGCGTCTAATTGTGCTCTTTGCTCTCAATGATTTATTGTTTGTAAATGGACGACAGTTGAGTTGGCTGTAGTGCTCTAAATTAGTAATAAAATTTCTGCTGGAGTGGTCTAACCCCTCCAGACGCCATCGAATCGTTGCATCTTGCTTTCGTGTACTTAACGGGTCCTTATAACTTCAGATTTGATTAGCCTAAATTAAGGTTTCTAGAATTGCGCCCTGGGAAAATAATTGCTTTTGACCTTCAGCACCAAACTTCGCATTTATACAGTGCCTTCAAATAAAAACTGCACACCCAAAATCCAAACAAGTTATTTATTTTGAAACCATGGTGGGAAAATTAAGCTTTGATTCCATTTTGTGTTTTGAATTTGCAATTGC
>VYYI01003814.1:0-11448 GCA_021029175.1 Bilobella aurantiaca
CGGCAAATAAGAATTTGGACAAAGCGCGTGCCAAGAACAAGGACGTAGTAAGTGCACTTTTTAAAATTTACTTTTCACAAAAAAAATTTTTGCATAAGTGATTAGCTTGATCTGTTTTGGCTGTTTGAGGCCTTGGATATGTCGGAAGTTAAGATCGAGCCGCAATTTAAAAAAAAGTTTGAAAATCATGATTTGTTGAAAAAAAATTGTTTAAAAAAATGGTGTTCTATTTACAGGGCTGAACAGGCTAAGGACGAGGCTTGCAAGAAGTTCGAGCTCATTTCTGCTAAAGCCAAGGATGAACTAATGAAATTCAAAGCACGGCGCGTGGCAGACTTTAGAAAAAACCTTTTGGAAGTAACAGATTTTCAAATTAACCATGCAAAAGTAAGTTTTAATAGAAAAACGACTAATGTGAACGATCACTCACCAGAAATGCAGGTTTGTTCTCAAATTTCAACTTGAAAGTATTTTTTCCAATTAAAAAAATTAAAATGCGAACCATTTTAAAAGGTACAATGTCAAACGTCCCAGCTTTCCCAAATTTTGCATACATAACCTTTGGGACAATGTACAGGCTAAGTTCAAAGATGGGCCTGATTGGATCACCCTGTCATGGTGTCCAGGTCAAATGTCCATTGTAAAAGGGTGCACTCTTAAAAATTATTATAACAAATTGTGCACAATTTGGAAACCGCTTCGAACACAACGAACTGTACTGTAATAATACCTACTCCTCTCGAATCATGGCAGAGGTGTCGGTGGGATTTTTGGCGCGTATGGGCACACATCAGACATGGACACCTCATCATTTCATTTTAATTTAAGTTTACACTAAATTGTTATTATTATTAAGTAAGCGTATTAGCTACTTTATGGGAACGTTTTTTCCGTCCGTCCGTCTGTCTGTCCGTCCGTCCGTCTGTCCGTCCGGTTGCGTGAGATTTGTCTCTTTCCTTCATCAGCGTCAATCGAGCAGTCAAAGAGAATAGGGCCTCCAAAAAGAGTTTTAACGTCTCTTGTTCGTACAAAACGTCCCCGGCACTTCAGTATCAGAAATGAGCACCTTCTGCGTTTTAAATCTTTATTTTTTGAAAATAAATTAAATTTGGGGGCTAACCCTTTCCTCGAATGGGTTTGTTTCGCTAGTTTTGCAACGTAAATTGCAACACAAAATTAGAGACAAAATACTCAGCACACTTAGTCATAGTCATACTTAACATAGTCATAGTTTAAAATACAAACCTAAAATGTACAAAAAAGAAAAAAAAATCGAGAAGTGATGGTTTTATTGGAACCCTCGACTACGCTTTTTGTTCATGGTAGAAAAATGTGTAATTTTCGCTGATTACGTGATTTTGTAACAGAAATCATGCAAGTACTATTGAAAATTTCAATAAAAACTGAGTTGGCCAAAGCTGTGATCAATCGGGCCCACTGTGCACTGTCATATATGTGTAGCAGACTCAAACGATACTTTTGACTATGTATCTCTACCTCATGTACGTATTCATATTAGCAAGAACGATACGTATAGCCTTAGAACTTCCCGCATTGTATCACTACTTCGGCAACAATGGCAAGAGCGAAAGCAAACCTGCCAACTGTTATATTTTTATCATCCCGAGTCTACCAGAGGTATTGAACATTTTTTCGGGCAATTTTTCTGGCTTGAATAGCTAGCCTTTTAAAAACCTTAAGTTTATGTTTTCAAGAAAGCACCTTTTATATGGGATTGCCTTTCAATGCCAGGCTTAGGATGACTCTAGGACAAGAATACTCTGGCGTAGGTTTTGGTTTGTGAATAAACATATTAGTAAAGAATTGACGTGATTTGTAACTTTGATGCAGATACAAACTGTAACAGTAATCGATTACTCACTTCAGTCACACCATCTTATCCTCAAAAGAAATTTGAAACTATGAGACGGATGTACAATGATACTCACTTGAGTTCTAGGAACATAGGGATTCTTCTAACTACTTTTGCCCGAAAGCATCTCAGTATTTCTAGAGTGAATGTCTACTTTTGAACAGACGCAATTTATTATCATTAAATGAGTTATACATTAGATTAGTCATCAGTTCCTTATAATCGATTACAACAGTGTAAACATCGCCCTATTTATTGAAGCTGGTCAAAACAAAAGACACAATGCGTGTAAATTGGTTTGGTATTTTGAGCAACTTTTAACTTTAAAGTTTAACACTAATCCAAACTTTTTTGAATCAGCTTCTTTTGCAAAGCTAACACTTATCGGCATATAATTTGGCATACTTAATAATTTACATGTATGCATTGCCCAACAATTTTATATCAGGAAATGAGTTATACATTAGTTTAGTCATCAGTTCCTTATAATCGATTACAACCGTGTAAATATCGCCCTGTTTATTTAGGCTGGTCAAAACGACAGACACAATGCTTGTAAATTGGTTTTCTATTTTTAGCAACTTTTAACTTTAAAATTTAACACTAATCCAACTTCTTTTAAATCGCCGTTTTTTGACAAGCTAAGACTTAAGGGCATATAACTTGCTGTATTTAATAAAGTACGTGTATGCATTGCCCAACAATTTTATATCAGGAAATGAGTTATACATTAGTTTAGTCATCAGTTCCTTATAATCAGGCCTGGGCAACATATTTTTACTCCATATTTTACATATTTTCCATATTTCGGGAAAGTAGTAAATTCCAATATTCAAGTAAATATATCTGGGTTTTTTAGAAAATATTATATATTTTTGTTGTTTGTGTGTAGTGTCCCGATTTTTATGTAGTAGCTTCTGTTATTAAGAAATCGGTCGATAAATGAATAAGTTAAAATGACATTTGTATTGGTTGTCAGACTTTAAGCATTGTTGGAGCAATTATTTCTTAACTAAACCCCATCATTGTAGGGCATTCGAATGTCGAAAAATTTTCACGCTGGGTAAACCCTCTTTCGAAAATCGCCAAAATCTGTGTTTTCCGAAAAGACGATGAGTTCAGATTAGTTATTCTCCTGGGCATTGCCAAACTTTTGCTCCAAATCGCACTATATATTCCTTCAGCCTACACCAAAATGTATGATACTTTGGAAATTGAATTTTTCAATTTGGACAAATTTGCATCGTTGCAACCTCCGTTTGGACCGTACTTAAGTACAAAGCAAAGAGAGGTATTAAATTTATTTAAGTATTAACTCCTTTAATTAATTTGATTTAAAATGTGTTTAAAATGTGTTTTAAAAGTACAGGTGGCTCCAGTGCTAAAATTATCTGTACGATAGAGTAGATAACACTGTTTCAATATCGATTACCACATCCGTTTTTTTAGTTTTCTAAAAAAAAAATTCTGAACTCATCCTGTACTCTGACTGGACTATAACTCTTATTATTTACTTAAAAGTTTCTTAGAGTTTCCTTCGGGCTACAAGCCCATGAAGCTAGAAATCTTTATAGAGGAAACAATATCAATTGGAGTTGCTTTTGCGTTAAAAAAACTTACAGAAAGTAGTTCAATGTGTTTTTGGTTTTACTGAAATATGACTCATCATTTGCGGACGAAAATTACAAGTTGAAGGATGCTTACCATACAAATAATTCAAAAATGACTTTCATTGAATTCCTTCACGGAAGGTGCCGTGAATACTCAAGTCCCTTAACAAAATAGGAATTCAACCTAATTATTTCCAAAAGTTTGTCATAATTTTATTATTAAATGAAAGACAGAGGTTTGGGAAATTGATCAAATTAACTTCGTAGCGTTATTTGCTTAAGAAGGGAAAACAGTCGAAACATTTTTTTTTGTGTAAAAATACTGTAAACTTTTGTGAGTGGCCTATTATAGTAATTGAAAACAAAACACTATTTAAAAAAAATCACATTGTCTAAATTGCTCCATCTGTGTCCACAATGAGGAGATTGAAGACTGACGAAATTTTTGTATATGATGTTTAGCGTGACCATTGGCCTTCAAATGGACAACCCCTTGTTTTTGAAGCCTTTCAATTCCCGCTTGTGCGGGCTCTTTGCAACTGCTGCTTCCATGAAAACAAATAGCAGCCACAATCGAACTAGCAACTGCATGGCTAACCAAAGTAAAATGAATCAATTAACTAAAGTAGCCTAACTAACTGAAGTGTCGACAACTACCATAATTATTGAAATATTCCCATTTGTTAAAAACAACTGCAAGAGTATTTGGTTTAGTGTAAATTAAGTATATAGTTGACCACGTGACTTGCAAACGCAAAAGTCATGCTTAAAGTTGGGTTAACTTAATTTCAGAAACTTTCAGCTTCATATGCGTATAAAATTAGTACTTTATACAAAAAAAAATTTGCTGACAGTACTGGCAAAAAAAAATCATAATTGTTTGGTTGGAAATGATTTAATGTTAAGTAGTTTACTTCAAACTGAAGGTTTCCTATTTGCATTGATTTGTAGTAGTTATGTCCTTCCGTATCAAAATACAAACTTTTAATACAGTTCAATTGGAATTGAATTCAAATTAATAGAATTTTGCATGCTATTTTTGCATTTATTCCCAACTTGATAGCAAGGCAATCGCTTCCTACAACAACCGTTCAAATATACTGCCTTTATTTATTTAATGATAATATTATTTGCACATTCATATTTTTAGAACCGCATCGACGCATATTCTGTTCGAGATGGCACATTCGAGTGTGGCTGAGTAATCGCAGTGAAGCAAATATTGTAAAATATTCTTTTCGGCATGTAAGGAATAAGGAAGCAATGCCACCTAAGTATGCCACGACTATTTTATTTTTACCGTTTAAATCTCATCAGTCCCAACTAAAGGTGTATTCTCCTGGTTCCTTATGTCACGGAGAAAGGAAATCTAAAATATTGCATATGAACTTTAAAATATAAATTACATAATGTCGTATACAACTTTCAAGTAAATCAAATATCAACGCTAAATACATTTCAGATAATAAAAGAGTAAATGATGTCTAAACGGAACTTACGAATGCTACGCAAAATAAAATGGCAGCAATGAGGACGCAGACGCCGAAAACGATTCCCACGATTTCCAAAAATTGTAAGAAGCTTCCGTCGCTTTCGATTTTTATGTAGTAGCTTCTGTTATTTAGAAATCGGTCATTAAATGAATAAGTTAAAATGACATTGAATTGGTTGTAAGATATAGTACGCATTGTTGGAGAAATCATCCCGTAACTGAATCCCATCATTGTACGGCATCAACATTCCGAAAATTGCCACATTCGAAAAATCTCCTCCCGGAAACCACCACCAATCAGTGTATTCTGTAAACACAATGAGTCCAGAGTAGTTACTCTTCTGGGCTCTTGCAAACTTTTCCTTCAAATTGCACTGTATATCTGCCGTCAGCAAAACATATGATGCGTTGGAACTGTCAAATTTCGGTAAATCAGCATCGTTGCAACCTCCGTTAAGGGCATACTTAAGGCCAAACTCCTACAAGAAAAGATATCAAATTACTTTATTTACCCTTGTAATGCATGTATTTAAGTTTTGCAATTAAAAAATATAATAGCGATGTAAAAGTACAATACCGTCTAATGTTAAATTGAAAGGCGATAATTGAAGACAAAATAAAATCTATTTGTGTTGTACCGAGTCTAGACTACATTAGTAATTAAAATCAAAAGAATAACTTCTTGAAGGGCTTGTTTAACTTTTCTAAATTACCCCTTCCGTGTTGACAATGGCGAGATTTAAGACTGATGAAATATCTTTATACGATTGAAGCAGTAATCCATTAGCCTTCGAATAGACATTAACGAATCGCACTAAAATTGCCGGATGATCCCCTGATGGATGATACTTTACTGCAACTGCTGTTTCCTGGGAAACATATAGCAGCAACAAACAAACTGCATACCTTACGCAAATAAGAAGATCAACTTACTAAAGTAGCCCAATTAATTCGCTGAAGTGTCGACAACTACCACATTTAATAAAAGTTGGCATTAGTTCAAAACAACAAGACTTGCAAGAGTACTCCTACTGAGTCATCTCCTTAGGTTCCGCGTTAAGCCGACTTCACACTCGAGCGAAAAGTGATNAGTCATCTCCTTAGGTTCCGCGTTAAGCCGACTTCACACTCGAGCGAAAAGTGATGTTCAAATCAGAACTTGCGCATCTGCCGAACAATGTAAAACGTTATTAGGTAGCGTTTTTTTTTTGAATTGTCGAATTTCGATTGATGATTTTTTTTTCTTTTTCTACGTCTGCGTATGTCCTGTTACTTAAAGGCATACTAAAAGTAGATTAGGTTTAATTTACTTAAAATTATTATTTCTCTCAATGAAATAATTATCTGTGGATCAATTGATTATTGAGCCTTCTCGACGTCAAATGTGTAATCAAACTGTATTTTAATTTTTCTACATTGTTTTATCAGATTTTCATCTTCACTCAAGTTGATTCTCTATTATGCGTCCAAAAGATGGAAATTTTATTTTTATGAAATTGATCAAAATTAATTTTGTTAATCAATCAGCCTATCAGTTTATCAATCAGATCAACATGTAGTTAAGAATATAGTAATGTAGAGGATAACTAGTATTATTTTATGAGTTTCTTAAAGTTTAAGTAATAAATTTATGTGATAACACTTGCAGTCTCCGTGTGCGCCTTTCCGTTTGTCCTGCGCTACTGTTATTCTGACCATAGCTCAAATGCGTTTGTTTAATTTCCATTATTAATGACCAGGGATAAGTTTTTGTAGATCTATTGATCCTACATGGAAAAATCTAATTTAACTTTGGAGAATATTTTTTGCTTGCCGAGAAATTCGTAGAACTAAGGGCGGAACCACCAAAACCTTATTAACTTATTTAGTTAGCAAATTACTTAGTTGACGTTTACTTATTTAGTTGAAAGTTTAAATATGTTTTAGCTTGTAAAATATAGTAAAAACTAAACTCAACTAGTACGTATAAAGTATTTAGTTAGTGATAAAATTATTTTTTGAACCCAAAATATACAATTTGCGTACAATTTTTGATTAGTGTTGCTGTTTAAAAACTTAAGTAATTAACGCGAAAATACATTGATTAATATCAAATTCTAAATTTGGAATTTTTTAAGCAATGTATTATTCTAGTTATTGCGGTTTCCTAACGACGGTGTGACAGTGGCATAACTTGTACCCAGTGTTTTTGCTATCTCAATTTGACAAAAAAAAATTTTTGACCCACCCCAAGTCATACGACTGTGACTGTAAGCTCCAAATGCAGCTAACACGATAAAGACATCAGACGCCTTAATAATGTCTTAAATTGCAGGCACTCAACATGCAAGTGAACTATAGAGAACTATTCAACCTTCCCGGGGTAGAAAAATTTAGGAATTGGAATTTCAATTCCAATCTAGAACATTTAATTTTTTTAAATCAACAACAAACAACACAAATTGAATTTTTAGAATTGAAAAAAAAAAAACAAGCAACGGTTATGCACCAAAATAATGTTAAATCTTGTTGCGTTTGTTGAAATATTGACTTATCTCCAAAGAGTAATTTCCTGGCCTAAAAACCAAATAATTTGTCATAATTTCCAGTTTAGTTCCGATTTAAATGTGCTTATTACTCAACGCTGTTTTGAGACTTCAGAAAGTCTATAGTGTTTTTAAATTCAAATTAATTTAACATCAATCAATTAACTCAAAGAATTTTTTTCAAATAAGAAATCATCACTAAATGCGCCACACAATATCATATATTTTGATGACTATATAAAGTATTGCTGTCAAAATTTAATTTTTTCATAGTTTGGTAATTATAGTTATATTAGTTATAATAAATTTGTGTTCCTCATAAGTTATAATAGACCAATGTAATGCAAGGTTAAAATCACATCAGGATGGGCATTTCAACAATAGATTTATTCATAGATATACTATAGCAACCATACTTGTTAATAGCTCATTAAATACTTAAATCGCTAATTTAAAAATATGCGTATAATTTTAACGTTTGAGATTACTTAATGCCATGTAGTCTTCAAGTTTTGCTTACCAATGTTTTCCCAATAGCACTCAAATAAAAATTTGGAGTACTATAAAAACCGGAAGAGTAAAACAAAAACACAAAAGAGGACATTGTTTAAAGAAAATCTTGACAAGAATGCACTACTAAACAGTTCTGGAGTCGTGCGCACCTCTGTCCCACATACTGCACGTTTTCGTAAGTCAGAATGTAACATTTACTTTTTGAATCCTACTGTCCTAAGACGGTCCAGGATAACTAGTCAACTACACCTTACCCGCCCCATCTAACTACAAATTTGCGCTCAATCTCCCCTGTGAAGAATTTAAATTAAAATAAAGTGTCGATGCCCTCTATAGCGCTAAATTGTTGAAATGCGGGTGAGTATTGTTAAAAATTTATTGTGTCAAAAAATAGCTCTGCATGGTAAGCCCCACAGTAAAATTAGTGTAGTGAATATACTAATATAACAATATTTCTTCCTAATAACTAAAAGGATTAGGAAATAAATTTTAATTCCCAATATTGTCAACTTTAGTTTAAGACAGGAGACGTTCCTGTTTTCTTTTGGTTCCCTGCTTCATGAATTCGAAATAAAATGTTTTGTAATCAGATTTCCATGGCGTATTATAAAGGTAAGTGTAGACTTTTTGTGTTACCGCGCCCCGCCAATAGCAACCGCATTCTAGTGTTCAGTGCATTGCACTTTCCACACTGTACTCGTGGATTTGTGTGCGGCTGCTACCGTACTCATGTGGTTTTCCCACTGAGTTTTTTCTCACGCCTCGGCACAAATTGGTATGCAGACATGCCTCATTAGTTGAGCCTGCAGGGGTTGCATCAAATCATAAAAATGCACAAAAAGAAATCTACCGACATTCGACCTCATTGAAGAGGCTCACAAAATGATTATTTTTAAAACTATGGTAGATTAAAAATGTCATTAGCACAGATAATTAGTAAATACCATTAACGTCCCATTTATAATTCTATAAGTGTATATTTGTCTAAATTTCAACCCATTTTTGGTATTTAAACTGGTATTTTGTTAATCAGACTTGTTTACTCTACTGCAGTAAAAGTTCAAGTTGTTTTCAAAAATGGTGCAACAAATTTTAAAAGTGACTTGTCTTCTTTGGGCATTTACCTACAGAATTCGTGCTCTTGACGATTCTCTTGTGAAGGAAATGCGGTGTATTGACTCCACAACTGATCCAAATTTAAATTTTAGTTGGGTAAGGAGACGTTGTAGTAAATTTTGCTTATTTAGTTAAACTACAATTTTCAAGATTAAAAGCGATTGCAATCAAGGAAAGCACCAAATATCATCAAGTACAGACGATCTTAACGATTTAAGTTTCGATTTGTTAGATTAAGAATAATTCTGCACAAAAGGTGATACGTTTATTTTAGTTTATTCAGGATAAAAGTATAATATTATACAAATTTTAAGGCAATGTCTGTCGAAAAGTGGTATTTCCTCATGTATGGAAAGCTAGAACTTTACCGTACGGCAGTTGATGTTATTTCAAAACCGCTTTCTGATATATCTGAGTCAAATTTGGACTCAGTTTGCTCTTACTGCGAAGCCAACTTTATGTGTGGAGGATTCGGTTTTCCTCCTGTTGTTTACAATTACTCATTCAATGCGGATAAATCGGCCAACTTCCAAGCAAACACACAATATTGTGAGACCTATACAATTAATCTAAACAATACTATTTAATTTTATTGCTATTAAGCTTAAACCTATGATTAATTTAAAGCAATGAGTGGCACACACACGCTTACACATTCGGACAACAAGAACTTTGCGGTTGGTGTCACTTGCTGGTCAGACAATGAAGCCTCATACGCTATCTGGAGCTCGAAAAATTTCTTATCTGCTAAAAATAGGCTAATCGTCAAAAAGCATCTCAAATCGCTCGGATTCAATTTACAGTATCTGGTTGAGACGCCATTTACAAATTGCGCAGCCAAAATTTTCTAAATTAATAAAAGAAGAAACTAAAAGTAAGTCAATCCTGTTACATAATAAGAAAACGCATATTTAATTAAGAAACATTGACAATATTAATCTTGAGTACAATTTAAAGAAACCTAAATAAACTTAATCTAAAATTTTTTACTAGAACACTTAACAAAGCAGCCTATATTATATTTTCCTGTAAATATTTCGGCAAGGTTAGTTTGTAATGTTTCGTAAGTAAGGTATAGAATTCCACTCGAGTGGAAAATTCCATTTTCTTGAATGAGAACTGTGAAAAAAAAAATCTAATTACCCAAGATTTATTCTAAATTGCCACAAAATCTAATACACTAGAATATTTTCTTGTTTTATTTATTAATTTTTTATTTTAACTTTTTTCTGTAACTTAGATAGCTGTAGTTTTTAATTAAATGTTTTTAATTGACTTGAGAAAATTAAAAAAGAACTATAATTCTTCGCTTATGTTTATGCTATAATGAATACTTTCTTACCATATCCAATTACCTCTCATTATTATGTAAGCCAGCTGGTCAGCGAGAATGCCAAATCATGCAAATTATTTTTAAAGTAGTAACAGTGATTGAGTTTATCATAAATGGGCAATTAAATTGGGCAGGAGGTTAAGTTTAAAAAATAAATTTACACATAACTCTTCTTCGAGTCTAACGTTGACATTCGCAATTGAGCGATGATGATTACAACGTAACCATGGTGACGATTCCCTTCTCGTACAAATTGGGTTCGAATTAAATGGAAACCATTCACTCTACCAAACCTTTGCTGAGGTCTGTCTAAATAAGTTGTATGTGTAGAACATAACCTTCATAAAATGTAATGCAAGTATTAACTGTGTATAAGTGCACATTTTTAACACTTTTTCACATTCTTCAAAGTGCTGGGTGAAGTTTAAGGTAACCAAGGCAACAATTTTGGGCGTGACATTTTTGGCACACTTTTTAAATTAAACGCAAGAAGATAGTAACCCCCCAGTAAGTTTATTAGTGAGTTGCTTCGTTATCGTTATTTTCAAAAAAATTCCAAAGTTTTCCGAAAAGCAGCAAAATAGTGCAGCAGTTCTACAAGATGCATCATACTGCTAGTGGTCATAATAGTAAAAAAGGTAATAAATAACACAAGTAAAAGATTGCTCTGGAAAGATAATGGTATAGTATCGCGAGTTGGACTAAGAAATTCCAGCATAAATAAGCTCCTATTGAAACGACCTTGATTATAATCCCGTAGCAAGAAATTAAAAATTCCGCATTCGACAACAGCATGTAATCGACGAGCAATAATACTTCCACGGTCCCAGCTCATTCGCTTCATGCTCCATGCACTTGTATGCGGAATCATCTTATCCTTACCAAAATATAACGTTGCGTTTGGATACTGCACAGATGCTTTGTATAATACTTCCTCGAGTGCATCTTGCGTGCCCACGTATATCGACCTATTGCATTTTACAAGC
>VYYI01003815.1:0-11447 GCA_021029175.1 Bilobella aurantiaca
CTCTTAATCTACAGGCCTTTTTCGAATTGTGTTTCGCTTTTAAAAGAATTTTTAGGAACTGCGTTTGTGTCCCTAAATACTGACAATTGTCCCACTAAAATGAATTTTCACTAACTACGAGTTATGGAAGCAAAAGAAGCACAGGATTCTTTTTCGAATTATCAAATTGTCTTGTACAAAACAGGTTGTCATCATTTTCTTCTAAACTTAAACAATTGCACAGGAGCTTCCTGACTCGTCTTTTTCATCACTTTGTTCACTTTCTGGTCGTAAGTTCTCTTCTTCCCTCCCAAAGCCACTGCTCTGCTCACTTTCAGTATCAAATTGATTCGGAATGTTCAAAGTCTCCAATTTATCCGCTGCAGGTGGCATTTGACCTCCACTTCCGCTGCTACTGACATTCAGCGTCGCTGCACTTGACCTCCGACCTGGACTTGGGCCTTGGAACCCCTTGGCTCCACTTCCAGGAAATGGGCTTGCTGCGATGTGCAAAGGAGTAATTTCAGGCTGGGATAGTTTTTTGGCCAGTAGGGGATCCGTTTTCCGCCGACTGATTTCAGCGTGGTGGGCATGGGGGAGGGGTGTGGATGCTTGGCCTGATGCTGTTGTTGTCGCCAAAAGTTTGGAAAGAAGTCCGCCAACTTGCGTGTTTATACCGGAAATGAACACTTTGTAGCCCATACTAGACGTAAAAATAATAAGTGATTAATTGAACTTAATTGTGCCTTTAACCTTAATTAAATGAAGAATCTAAGGTAGGGCTTAAGTTACCATTGCGTATTTGCCCAAAGTGCCAAGTTCATGAGGCCATCTCTCAAATTCCGAATGAGTTCTGGCGACTGATCTCGGGAAGAATTCACAGTTCGGACAACTCCAAGGGCGTCTCGAAGGGCTATTGAAATTAAAAGGGACCAGTCGAGCGCACCTTTCAAAAATAAATTATATGTTGAAATTATAATTCAAGTATTTTTTTTACCTTTAACCTCATTTAAAAAAAAAGAATATTGCGTTTACCTGCTTCCCACATAATTTGCTGCATAAACCTCAACTCCACAGCACTTTTGGAAGAATTGAGCATTGTCTGTTTGGAGCCTTCAGATAAGTTAAGCATTGGCAAGTAGTCTGAAGGAGTCAGCGGAGACTGGTCCATAATTAAACTCTCCTCACTCAGGATGCTTAGAGCGTCAAATTCTATTTTAAAACAGTTTTTGTTAGCATCTAGCAATAATTCTTTTTATTTTTAACAAATTCAAACTATGAGTAAGCATTCGCTTATGTATAATTTTCTACCTTGCACATTTCCCAGGTTCATATTTGGGAGGAGCCGGGCCTCGATAGCTTGATTTCCAGGCGTTGAATTATAGCCGCTGTCAAGGCCATTTCTACTTCCGGCTCCCGGGCGATGGCCTTGGACGTCGATTGTCAAAGGCTTGAGCGGTGACTGTCCCTCCGAAGGTGACATTGGAAACTTCATGGACTCGCTCGACGGCGTCCGACTATGGGACATGATCGGAGCGGCCACAAATTCGGGATAGGGCCACTCAAACTGAGAGTGTATCATTTTTACAGCCGCCACGAAGTCAACGACCATCACGGGCTTTCTCCTCTTTTCCTTTCGTAGCCAAGTTACTAGGTGAAAGTCTAAATGAGCCGTTAACTTCCCAAGGTCTCTCAGCTTCCCTTCCGCTAGAATTTTTCTGGCGTGTCGCTCCACCAGAGAATCGATGTAGAGAGACTCTCCAGCACTCATGTGTCCACCATACCCACCATAGTCATCAACATTGCTCCCACCGCCGGCCCCACTCAATGAAGGGTCTGAAAGTTTTGGGTCACTCCCTTGGCCACTACTTGACTGAGTCACTGCCAACACCGTGGACGTCGTCCCTGCATTTGAACTTGGTGGTTGACTAGGATTTGACCCCGGAGTGCTACCTGGATTTGGAGGAGAGAGGGGTCCACTACGCGTATCATTAGAATTGGTTCGATTTACTGTATGATGAGGGTGAGGTGAAATTTCGGCAAACTTTGGCACGGTGCTTGTACTTAGGCTTCGATTTCGCGGAACTTGCATTGTGCCGAGAACCATTGAAATATCAAATTCGTTTGGGCTGACAGGTGGAGTTTGCATATTAAATTTTGTCATGGACACTCTCTGCGGTTCGTGAGATTCACTCGGTTCTACAAAAAAAAAAGCATTTGCTGATGAATTTTTAACGCTTTCAGATTATACACTTGAAAATATAAATTATCATTTTTTTTACATATAGCTCGCTACTTACCGATCGCTTTTAAAAACCGAACCAAGTCCTTGACTAAATCCCACTTCCGACTTTCCAGTGCCTTGTCCATGAGCTGCGTAGCAAATTTTTTAGAAACCAAAGGAGACTCCAGATTTTGAATCACGAGGAGGTAGGTAGCGGCTATATCTAATTGGCCACGCTGAAGACATTCGTCGAAGAGCAGCCTTGGCCTTCCAGCCACGGAAAAGAGGTGTGGCCAAAGAGCAAGTTCCGTTTTTCGAGCACACTGCCCAACAGCTCTCAAATAGACTGGAAATTCCTTAACAAATTCAATCACTGAGGGCAGAAGGGCGTCTGGAATGGGTTCTTTGCTAGTCGCTTCCTCTTCAAGAACTTCATGAAGCAGAAGCTCCAGCGAATGTGGAAAATAAGGAAGTTTGGAACAACTTCGCGCAATTTCCCACGCGTAGTATCCTAAATTCCTTCGAATTAACTGGCGCAAAATTTGATGGAGGTAGACTTGACTCTGAATTATCAAAAAGAAGCAGTCTCATTAATTCACTGTCATAGCAGATATTTTTCTAATACACTTTTTAAAGTCGGCGAGACGTGACGATTTAAATAGCACACTTTGAATACATTATTTACCGTTCTTTGAAGAATACAAAATGGAAAAATTGCATTTGGGGCTCCATACGGATCTGGAGTATTTCCAGTTGTGTACGACAATGAGTCGTTTTCAGCTCCAAGAATTATTGCTTTCTCGAACAAAATCGCTGAAAAATTATTCAAAACAATTGAAACGTGTATTATACATATACTTGTAACTTATTTTGATTAATTTCTGATCTTACTAAGGGGATAAATTGAGACTGGAAATCCGAGCATGATTCTATTGGAGATAAATGTGTGGACAGATGACTGTGACTTTTCTCTCAATGGTAACCAAACCCTCATTTCTTGGCCACAATACAGCCACAGCGCTTCACTCAAATATGGATTATGATTGGCTGGTGTTGATGCTGTCTGTGGAGTCCTTGGAAGCCAGACCATTTCGACACATGAAGCCAAAACCGTTGGCGTTATATACTGAGGAGCATTTCCAAGACTATTATTTTCCTGTACGAGGAACTCATGATGCAGAATCATTAGTCTTCCTGAGACGTTAATAATAACACTATGTTGTTGCACAGGGTTATTCGACGCTGAGAAAGAAGTTTTCAGCGTTGTTAAATAGACGGAAATGACACAGGCGGGATGCACACATAGAGCTCCAATATCAATCGTTTGGAGACAGTCACAAGGATCTAAAACAAAATTAAAATTACTGTAAAATTTGAGTTTAACTATGAATTTTGTTGCGCATTATGTAAATAATGTAATTGTAGTACATAAACTTCAGCTAACCTATCGTCCCAGTAGAAGTATCCGACTGGAGATCAGATTTTAACTGAAAAATTGCCAATGTCGCATCAGCGGCAAAGACTAGGAGCTTGTCTCTATCTATCGAAAGAAGCATAATTTGGGACGGAAGACGCTTGACATGAGCAAATCGATTGTCGAGGCGAGAGTCCCTTGGATAAAATCGAATTTCGTCACGATCTTTGGAAATGTCGTAGACTGCTACGACCAGAAACGAATTCCACCACATCATACCGCCCACAACAACAAAATCACGTTCTTGAGCCTCGTTTCCAAATAGTTTCCACTTCTTTTCTACAATTGAGTAATGAGCAAGTCCGTAGCGGCCCGAGACGGCAACATACAGTCCCTCCGTGTCCATTGCAGTGTACTAGTTGTGCAAAAACTACTCGTTTAGCTTTTTGAAATATAACTACTTTCAAAAGAAGGAATCATACCCGAATTGGCCAATTTGTAGCGAGGTAAGTATTTGGAACCATTACGACAACCCAATTCTTGTTATTTCCCAGCGGATTTACATGTTCTTGTTTTCTACCCTTAACAAGTCCGTAACCTTTTGACCCAGAACTTGGCACTTGAGCCTCGCCGCTGAAACTAATTAGCAGACGATCCTCTCCTTGTAAATACAGGTGTTCGATTTGACTCATGGAAGGATTTACTGTTAGCGAACTCTTGACAAATGAAAGCACTCCAAAAAGTCCGACAGAGTTCGAAAGGAGGCGCAATTTGGAGTTTGGAGGTAGTGTTGGCGGTGGTGGTGGATCGATACCAGAGTCTGTTGAGTTTTTATGTTGATTGGAAAGTGGGTAAGCCGAATTCCGCCGGCTCGTTTCCAGCGACGTGTTTGGTTGAACGGCCATCCAGAGTTGGTATCCTTCTGCTGCCCAATCGAACGAAGATAACACTTTCTGGGAATAAGGTGAAAGGTCGCCAGTCCATGACCAGGAACAGGTCAACAGAGAACCAAATACTGACCACATTGCAAATCCTCCCTTTTCCCAGGAAATTGCAATAGCACAACCATCTGGAACAATAACTCAATTTACAATTTAAAATACACAATTGAAACACATACTAAACACATTGATAGTACGTTGCAAAAATTTAAAAACATTATATACCAGGAGTCCAAGCCATGCTTCTAACAGCTCCAGGAGATCCGGGAAAGTCCCGTGAAGATAACTTCAAGTTGAATAGATTTTGTAATGCACCAGTTTGATCATCAACACCGAACACGGCCGTCTCTGCATTTCTCCGACCAAAACTAAGGAGCCTGTACTTATGATTCACATTTGAGCAAGTGGCGTCGTCTAGATTTGGAGCCCAAATGCCTTGAACGCTATTCGGATCATAACCTTTGGTTGTTGCAGTTAAAAAGGCTGCACGACCATCAGAAAGTATCATAGAAAATCCTCCAATCAAGGGAGAGTAATGAAGGTCTATAGGGTAAACATTTGGCTCCTGTAAAAAAAAAATTGAAATATGTTGCCTCGTCACTAGACAAATGTCTACGAAAAGATAGTTTACGCACAGTGATTGGCACTGCTCGAGAAGCTTGTTGATCCAATGAGAACGGTATTCTTCTAAGATCGATACAGTAATCGCTGTTGACTGTTCCGTCCCATCGGTATCGAATAACGTGGTTCTCGTTCGTGGACACCATTAACTCATCTCTGAATAATGTTGCTGCTCCAACGATCTCTCCCTTGACTGCAACTTCCTTTAACTGAAAATGGCAACAACACATACTTTTACTTTTAGGTACATAACATTATTTTAACAATCCCAAATTCTGTGTTTACCAGCCGAACGCTGATGTCTGGAATTGGTTCCTTGAAGTACAATTCATCACTTTCTCTTTTTAGCTTTAGATTCTCTGGGTCAATTTGTTCATACACACTGTTCGAACCCGTTCCAAGACCATAAAAGAGGAGGTACCCGCTGCCCGTCTGAAATTGATTTTGGAGATTGGTGTCGATTAAATACAACGTGTCGCGACATTGACTTACCACAACAACTATTCCTGTGGAATCTTGTTTCCAGACGAGTGATATATTTTCACCCAGCTGCTCTACCGATTTTGAGCTTCGTTGGTGACTGGCCACAGGGAGGCAAGGCTATAGTAGAAATTGACATATGACATTTACTGATTAATGATGATTTATGATAATTATTACGATTGACGATGCCTTACTTTAGATGTCCATATTGACAGAGTGGACCCTGTGAGGAGAGCAAATATAATTTTGTCACGATTTGCAGCGACATATGTAACCGGACTTGGAGGGTCTGCTTCAGGAACACGAAGGATTTTTGGCCATCCATATGAAAAGTACATCGTAGAGTTAATCACAATCACTAATTAGTTGCGTTTGCATTTACTAAACCTCGATTAAAGTTAAGATTAAATAAATTAAACTCATTTCAAAATATCTTTGGAAATAAAAAATTTGAAACTAATTTTTAAAATCTGTCAGATTCAGGTTTCCCGCGAAAAATTCCAGTGTCAGATTCAGCGAACCAAGCCATGGTAGGGAACAATTATTATGACTTCACATCAAATTGATGCGTAATTAATAATTTGCTAATTATTTAACTAAAGTTAACTAAATTATTATCTTAAATGACTAATCATGTCACAGCAAAGAATCCATCTGCTTTACGCTGCACGTGTAACGTGTTACTCTTTTTTTTATTAACTATTTCATTTTGATTTTCAAAAATAAAACATCTATACTTTTTGGTTTGATTTCAATTTTGATGCAAGCTGCAGCGTCTCTTCTCGTAAAAGTTTCATTTTCCCTTGGATGAAATCCGTTATCAGCTTTCTTCTCTCCATCGCTGATTTTCCTTTCGTTTTAAACAAGATTTCTGTTAGGTTTATCGCTTCTCCGACGTTAATAATAACTTCCTTTCCAAATCTTGGTATATAGGGAGTGTGATTCGGTAGAACGTTTGACATGCCTAAAACGATAGATTTCGGTAAAAAAAAACCTTTCAGTATAGTGTTGTTTTAATGCGACGAATTGGCAAAAATCTTAACCTTACCAGTGTGCCAAAATGGAAGCAAAATCAGTGGCGCCTGACATTCTGCTAATATTCGGCCGGTTCCCCACTTAAGCCTGTAGAGGTCTTGTCGCTCAGTGTTAATCCTTCCTTCAGGGAAAATGTGTACCCATTCGCCGAGGTTAAGGCGCTGAATCGAAAAATCAACTGCTTCCTGATAGACTCCATCACCGCGGACTACCGGTACACACTTCCCTAAAGTAAAAATGCTTCCCTCCAACTTTGACCTGTAGCAAATGTCATACGCTGCGAGGCTCCAACGCATTTTGTCATAGTTGGCCAATTGCTTAATTGTCATAAAAGCGGCTAAAATTACAAAGAATCCGTTTTTAAAACCAATTATAAGTAAGCGTAGACATTACATGCGCAAATTCAAAATAAATGTACCAATCAGTGCTGGGTCATCGATACAGCTCTCATGATTAGAAACCGTGACTAGAGAAGTTCCTGCTGGTCGATTAAAAATTGCGTTCGACATCCGATCCTTGTTGAAAATTCGGGATCTGTTCAAACCTAAATTGACAACAAACTCATAATGTACACTGCCTACGAACACACGACACAATCAGAACTATTGAATTGAGTATCTTTTCCTTATCCTCACTTAGCACTGCTTTGCTCCAGAGGCCAACCATAAAAATCGTAAGCGTGCTTCGAGCTTTCCACAGGAGATGCGGCTTTGTTAAGTCTGGAAGTGGCCAATCCAGCATCATGTTTTGCTCTCTTACCGGAATATCACATACTGGTGGAAGCGAATGCTGTCGAACCAGATCAGCGATCGGTGGTGGTTGCGGCACCGCTGAATCGCTTCTAAACGACGACACCGACGCTGGAGACTTCTGAGACGAATCCTGGTCGAGCTCCTTCTTTTTAGTGGTTATACCACTTGCAGATACCGGTACAGAAGCCGGTGTTGGCAGACGCGTTCGCGGAGCCGTTTCCGCTGTTCCCAAATTAATACCCTTGTTAAGAACGGATAGAAATTTACGATGAATTTTCGACATTATTTTTAACTTCACAGGCTCTCGAAGTTAAAATCAGCAACAGCTCAGTGTAAGTAGGCTAATTCACTAAATGACTAATTAGTTAATTAAACTAGTTAAGCTATGATTTAGGTCAAAAGTTTGACCTTTCGTTAAAGCAAAGTTTAACTCAACTAAAGTTTGGTTAATGTTGACTTACTTTTCTGGTTAAAAAATTCAATAAAAAAATCCGCGACTTTTCCCGCGGCTGATTTTGGTCAATGTTCTAAAGAAATTTAATTCACTAAATATTTAATGTAAATTAACAATTTAAATGAATTAAATATTTAAATAATCAATCAATTTTATTTCGTTTATGTTTCTTTTTCTTCTTTTTCTTATGCTTTTTGGAGCTGGAAGATTTTCTAGAATGGGATCGTTTTCTGCGCTTATCGGTATCTAAAGATTTCTCAGGGCGACGTTTAGTCAAAGGTTTGCAAAACACTTCCCTAGATCTGCTCCTGGAACACTTCACGCTTGACTCTTGCTTTTGTCGGCTTTCGTTGCTTTGTGATCGCTTCCTTGAACGCTTCTTAGATCTTGACCTGGAATGTCTATTTCTAACGCTTCGCTGTTCCTCTCGTTCATTCTTTGGGTGGGAAGTTTCCGATCGCCTCCTAGACCTTGACCTTCTGCTTCCTGTACTTTCCTGTCTCGTTGTGTTGTGGCCGTGTCGGGGGACGAAATTAGTGTTACGGCGTGTTGTCGTTGAGTGTTGTGATAAGGGAGTGGAAGAGTCGTTTCGAAATGACATTGCAGTGTCCCAATCTCTATCAGCAGAAATGAATTCACGTGTTGGATCTCTAAATACGTGCAGGTAGTTACAGGCCTTCCCTTTGAGACAAGTTCCGCGATTGAATTGACCACAAATTGCATTCCGCCATGACACTAATTTTACAAATCGAAGTGTTAACTGCTTTCCATTGTAAAAGCGTCCGTTAAATTTGCGATAGGCCTGGAAGCAGAAAATATATATCGTGTCAGCACTGGCAACATACACAAATAAGAGCTTAGCATGGCATTACGTGGACGGACTCTTGAATATTTTTGTATTGGACGTAAACATTCCCGCGAAGATGAGGTTCAAAATTACGACAAACTTTGAATTGTATGACGGTTCCCGATTTCCGAAATTCGGAAAGTACGTCTTCGTAGAATGATCTAATAAAAGACAGCAAACTTTTATCTTTATCAAAGTCTCTCAGATATTAAAAAAAGTATTGCCAAATTACAGAAAGTCATTCCGCAATTCTGTCTCTTCAAATTCTAGACCAAAATCAATGTCATCCAAATAATTTTGTTCCAAGGAAATGTGCGTGAAGAAGTTAGCGATTAGAATTGTGCTGCTAAGTGCCAGGGCTGGGATGTGACCTTGAATACAACGAATTTGTACTTTTCTGATTTTGAATTGAAAGAACAGTTTATAACCAACTTTTTGCATTTTTCGTAAAACCTGCAGGCACCAGTTCTGGAAAAATAGAGACAATGATCGTCATCCTCTTCCGCCGTAGGCATCAGGTACGGTAAAGGCGGAGCTTCAATGTCCTGTAAAGAAATTCCGTTGCACAAGTTATATCCTAATTATTGGAATCGACCACAAAAATCATGAATTTATACTAACATTTAATATTTTTCTTTTACCCCAGATAGAAACTCCAGCAAATGGTTGAACTCCTCATCCTAAATTGATGAATTGATTGAAATACGATGAAATTCGACCCAAAGTTTTCAGATAGTAATCAAACTCCGAGAACAAAGGTTCCATTTGTTTGGTTAAAGGTTAATGTTAAGGAAAATAATGATTTCACGTATTAAATTCTGTACTAAACCTAGAATAATTATTGTAAAACAAGAATATCTTAAACAGTATCGCTCCTCCCTTAACCTGTTTTTCCTGCTTCTGTTTAGCGATAAGTTCGAGCTCCGCCTTTTCCTGCGCTTCAATTTGTTGTTTCTTTTCCCACTCAAGGCGTATTCTCTCCTGGAAGCAGTAAATATTCTAGATTATTCGTTAGTTCAAACAATAATTGTACGCCAAGAAACGTTTTAAGGTAAGCTATTCACTTTTTCTGCTGCTGCTGCTAGAGCCAGTGTGTCTGCCTTTCGTTTCTTTGCCTGAAATAGAAGGTTGGATTGTCGCTCACGCTCCAACCAGGCCTCCTCTTCCAAATCGTGCCAGCGCTTTTGCTCCAATAAATCAGCGATCGGTTCCACTCCCTCTTCATCTAAATCGTCTACGCCAGCGACAACCGTATACCCAATTTTCGCTTCTTCCGCTTTCGACTGTCGTATTCTTGATCGTCGTAACTTCTTTACAACCTTTCGCCATTGTCGTTTGTCCTTTCCCATTCGCCTCCACTCCAAGTATCTCTCAACTCTTTTAAAAACTCCAGAAAATCACTATAATTTTACTTTTAAGCTTATACTTTATACAATTAAAGTCAATCCGATTACCTTGAATTAACGATGAAAGCGTTTTGCCCGCAATCCGAGCAAAGCTATCTGAGCACCATTCAACACAAGCTGCGCTAGTTAACTAAACTAATTAATTAACTTGCAATTAATTAAAGTAAATTAAAATTAAACTTTAATTAAATTACAGTTAATTAAGAATACCAAAGGATTTAATAAATTGATGAAAATGTAAACAAATCAAAATATGAATGTCGCGCGCATTTCTTGGTTCTAATATTTTCTAAAACAATAGAATCGCTAATTTTGAAAATCGATTAAAATTTTTGAAACGGCTGATTTTCGTGAACAACAAAATATTTGAAAAAAAAAACACTTGTTCAAATACGAAACGATTTTTATTTTCAATATTCGAATGCGTAATAGTAATTTATCACGACATGAACCTTATGCACGGACTCGTCATCCATGCATCACAGTCCTAAAGTCCTACGATTGCTGATAGTTGCTACTTCACCTTTAAATCTTAAAATTACTGTTAATTGGACAGTAAAAAGAGGCAACAATTATTTATAAGTAAACAGTATTGTATTTTGAAAGTAATTTCTGCGGAGAAAGCTGCGAAAGTAAATGATTAATCTCAAGAAGTCTTTTTTGTTTTGAAAATCTGTCCCTTAAGTACTCTTCTCTGATATCCTTTTTGCTGATATCCCTTTAGTTATGTGATAATTGGAATTAATTAGTAAATGTTTTGATTAATTTGGCAATGATGCAGAGAATTGAAGGCTTCTTCGTCTTTAAAAAGGCCCAAGGCTTACTGTCAACACTTTTTGTAATAATTGATTTGTGGACGTCTTCCAGCAATTATCACCTGACGTTTGTATCCGTAGCATCTTTATAGCGACAGTGTGAGTGAGGCTGCTTCAGAGTAGGTCCAACTCGTGCTTGCTAGTATTTGAAGCATAATTAAAACTAAATAATTAAGTTAATTAGGTAATTAGTCAATTGGATAAACATTTTAACTACCTTTCGTTCTGCCTGCTCCTGTATCGCTGAAACCATCCAATTGCTCCCACGTATTGTCCACGCGGAGACGATTTATGCTCTTCTAAAAAAAAATTAGAATATGTTTTCTCTTTAATTTATTTCATTTATACAAAGCCGATAATTGAAAAATCATTAGTTTAATTCGTCATTTTTATTAAGAAGGATGTGATAAAATATTTGAGGAAGGAATGAACCTACCTGAGTGAGTAGGCCTATGGTCCAATCGTCCGTCGCTTCG
>VYYI01003816.1:0-11446 GCA_021029175.1 Bilobella aurantiaca
ACCCGGTTCGAGGGTTCGCTTTATTTATGCTAATTTGATGGGTTCGATTCGGTTCGGTTCGCCGTACCTGTAGGTACGGTACGGTTCGATTCGCTAATATTGTGGAGGATTCGGAGTTCGCTATGGAAGGTACGGCGAACCCAAATGTACACGTGTGGGTTACCCATTTTATATTGAACGGATTTTAAATAAATGAAGAAGTTATAGTTCAAGTCGTTTGAAATTTGGCGGGTAAATGCCGCCAACCATTGCTATAGCACTGTCTCAAAAGTCTGTTCTCGCATTCTGGTTATTCATGCCTTAGAAATGAGTTAGCAAACGGCTTTGTCTGTTTTGCGGAATTCTTTCCTGCGCATACGTATTGTCTCTGCGAAGAAAGGAAGTAGTAAGCGCCGCCGCGCCGTCATGCAGCGAGAGCGAGACCCTTCAATCGTGCTGACAATAGCTGAAGAAGCTAATGTAATGACAAACGCTAGAAGCGCTGATAATGAGGTGACAACGCTTACCAACGGTGTACAACCGAAGAGTACTGCGCAACTGCCCGGGCGGAAACGCCTTTCTAACCAAATGATCCGCCTCCAAATCGGAGAACTGTATGCTGACTATAAGAAGCACGCAGCGTTTGTTGAGGCGCTGATCTGTGCCTTCCCATCACCGGAATCAGCGTCTTCGGGCGCTGACACAAGTCTGGAATATTTTCAAAGAACGCTGGAAGAGCGATTTCAAAGCGCCGTGCTCCAGCGCCGTGACGATGTTCTCTTGGCTCTCCAGCACCGTATCGCAAGGACTCTAGCAAAGGAGCGCCGAATGCGTATCCAGGATTTTCTCCAGGGAACCTGGAAAAAGCCCTGTGAAGACAAGATCAAAGTTCAGGGTCCGGAATGTGGAGATGAAAACAGGACTATCGCTGCAGCGGAAGACGCTGAAACGCTTGGTAAAGGTGAACGAAATTAAAAATCAAATTGCTTTAGAATCTTGATCGCCAAATCGCTGCGCTGTTCCAAAAATACGTTGTTGTTTTTTAAGAAATCTCCGCCGTGCCAGAACAAGCGTGCGCCGAAGCTGAAAGACTCGATGAAGCGAAATGCGCTGAATTGATGGTTAGCAAAAGCGTTGTGGCGCTGCTTCGTTCACGACCGTTCCAGAATCCGCGACCAGAAGTTAAGCGCTCTGAAAGCGTTCGACGATACGTCAAAAGAGCGTTTAACGCAGAGGCGAGGGAAATCCTTCTCAAGCAGTTCCCATTTGAACTACTGGATGATTAAACCCTCAATTAAAGTCTCAATTAGTTAACCTCAATTAACTCAAACTAATTATTAAAGTTATAGCCTTTTAGTAAAATGGCTTCATTTGAGTCACGTGACAAGACAATTGATTTGTTTGAATTACTGCACTAGGCTTCTGCGAGTCACCAAATTGTAAACGGAATTGCAGATCATTGACGCAATTGTTTTTACACTTCGAGATTAAAACGAACAATGCTTTTTTTTTTAGAAATTGGACTAGAATTTATTTTTTGAAAATTTGTTTGAGTTTCATTTTAAAAAAAATTGTTTTGATGTTTTCAAACGGTATCCGAATCTTCGCCTCCTTCGTCTGAGGTATTCATATTTATTTTGAAACATGTACAGAAAATAAGCTGAAAAAAAAAACAATTTTGATTTGAAGTTGGGTTTGTTTTGAAATTTTGATTTGGTTTCGAATTTGGAATTTAAAAAAAACGATTTTTACCGAGCATTCGATGGTTGAGAAGATCGCTGCTGCTATGAGCTGCAGCGTGTCAAGCGTAGTGTACCCGCGTCCGATTTCGCTGCAGTGGACCAACGGCAGCGCCACAGTCAAAACGACGCTTGACACTGCCAATGAAATTGCAATTGGCACGTAACTGCGGATTTGGACCTGAACAATTGACAATTGAGGCAAAAATTAGAAAACTTTAAATGAAAGTCTCAGATGTAAATTGTACCGTAGTGTAGCGCAGAAGTAGTAACGCAGCGATTTGCGTCAACCAATTTATGACGTAGAAAGCACAGGGAAGGTACAGGAGCGGCACTTCTCTCAAAACCTCTCCTTCCTTTGACTTCCAGTATTTTCCAACGACAAATGCATACCAAAATGTAAGGAGAGATGCTTGGTACATGCGTATCAGAACCTGAGCAAACGATTTACAAATTTAGAAAATCAATTTTTTTTTTAAATTCTCATTTAAAAAAACAGCATTTTAAAATGATCATGCTTATGATAGAGTTAAAAAAAAACGTTCACCTCCAAAAGACGCTTATCCCTATTTCCTGGTTTCCATTTCCTTAGTTTATAGGTTAAGAACGGAACGAAGAGCATTATTGTTCTAAAAATTTTTTTAAACAAACGTTCAAACATAAACTCGCTCATTTAAAACAGCGATGTTTTAGCGCTTACGACAAAATCGCTGTGTGCAGAAGAAGCGCATTGAGGAGATCATCACTTCCTCTCCAAAACCAAGCTTGATCTGTTCTGCAAAACGTGGGAAGATCATAAAAATATTCTAAAAATAGAATTGCACTTGTTTGAATTTTTTGAAAAACTAACAATACAGTGCTGAAAAAGGACGCTGCTGCAGCGCTAAAATTTAAAACAGCTTGAAAGCGAAGGAGCCTCGAGTAGAAGCGCCGCTGCGTCCCGGACTTTGCAAAGTAGTCTTCAAATGTAATTGGACTTGTTCTGTACTTGGCGTAATTTGAATGAATACTCTCGGCTCGTTCCGGCTGAAATTTTGAACAATTTTTGAAAAATTTGAATTTTTTAAAACAATTTCAAAAATGGAATCCGCCATATTCTCACCGTGATTGTAACTACTGCATTAAGCGTCAATGACGCTCCGGACACTTCTCGAGTTTCGATGATTTTGTCCTTGTTGGCTGACTGTTCTACCTCATTTTCTAAATTTTGAAAATCCATTTGAACAGTTTTTTGAACAGTAATAGTATTGTTTATGCGTTTTTGGCGTAGCAAGTGCGCGGCGAGCAGTGCTCCACCGACTGCTGAAGATCATTGGCTTCTTGGCTGAAGGCGTCGGTTGAGTCACGGCTTCTAATAGCATCTTTGCAATTGATCTTCACACACTTTTTTTTTGCACATTTTGGCAATAAATCTGCAGGAAGTCTCGTCAGCGCGTAGGCGTTTACATGACTAAAAACGCACGGAAATCGACAAAAACAAAAACAGGCGCACGACTCTACACTAAACAAAAACCTGTTCTTTTTTATTGAATTTTTCTAGTTGTGTTAAAAATAGGATCAGTGAAAAAAAAACGAAAAAAATAAATAAATTCCTGTTTAGGCTTTATGTTCTTTTACGAGAATTACAACAGGATTTTTTTTTCGAAATATTTCTTTTTGATTTCTATTTTAAAAAATGTTCCTAAAAATGATTTCTAAAAAATACATTTTCTACGACACGTGGTGGCATCGCTGATTTGTAAAAATACAAATCAGCGATGCACAGCACAGATCACATAAGCTCAATTGCTTTTGAACTGGAAAGCACTTTTCTCATCTGATTTAATTGATCCCCTGGAGAAAGTTTTAGAAGGGAAAAATAAAATTCTAGAAATTACAATTTCGAAAAGCTTGTTTTGTTCCCAAAAAAAATTCAAATTCACCTACGAAAATAAGGAACGAAAAACAGCTTCAAAACAGGTAAACCTCCTAATTATATTTTTAATTTATACTTATTAGTAATTTGTATTAAATAATTTTACTTATATTAATTTTTTTTTACGCTTGTATAGTTGTTTTAAAAGCTTCTTTAAAAAGGAAACGAAAGAGAAGCTCTGCTAAAAGTTGATTCAAAACATTTTCTAAAACTTAAAAATATAACTAAATACCGTAAAAATACTGTAAACAATTGTTAGCCAATTGATGGACACTAGTCGAGATGAAGGCGTTTTTACCGGTAAAATATCAGCACCAGTCAACAACATCTTTCACAAATTAAGCCTACTGACAACAGTAGGTTATTTGCATTTGCATCTTTAAAATTCAAACAGCGAAATGGAAGCTTTTGAACTGCAAACCAATGCATTCTTGAAAACTAAAGCACGATCATAACCGCAGCCGAATTCAATCCTAATTCCTATAAGTAAAATAATTCAAATTTACATGCTCAGGCAGATTGCAACTTTCATTTGAAATGGAAAGCATTCTTTGAAATCAATGGATGAAATTCTATGAGGAGTCCTTTCTAATTATTGTTAGTCAAGTATCGGCTCACGAATTTTGAGTTACAAAAGCTATTGAGGATGTCTTGGCTTGATGCGCTCGAGCATACTGGAGCGACGACGTCCTGGGCGAGCGGTCTCTGCAGCGCCACGCAGGTCATGAATGATCGTTGACCTTCGCCGCAGTTCCTCACGAGCCTCTCTGTCCATGACCCTTTTCCGCAGTGCTCTCGTGTCCTGCAATTCCTTTTCCTCACTGTCATAGTCCCAAGGGACGGCAAAGAGAGATGCGAGGTCAGTTCGTTGCCAGAGCTGCTTGGAGTAGCCTTTGTAATGGTACACAATGTGCTTGGCCTGCAACCACATTCAATCAATCGTCCAGAAGAGTCACTGTCCAAGTTAAATCAATTGTCCAGAAGAGTCACTGTCCAAGTTATGGCCACATACGCTCACGTCCTCGTAGTCAAAGTAGTTGAGACCAAGGTTTCTGGCAAGTCTTCGCCCCAGTTGCCTCATGATCGTTTCGTTGTTTCCGTATCTTGACAGTTTGATGTCATCAAGGAGGTAGCTATGACGTCCATCAATTACTAATTGAAAAGTAGGAATTAATTGGGGTGAGAGGCATTTACCCGCCAACAATGATGAAGTAGTGGAACTCGTTGAGGGAGTCGATGCAACGCTGCAATCGAATATAGATGTTGTAGATCTCCTGCTCCGCCAAAACCTTCTTATTGGCTTGGACGCGCATAACGTAGCCGGCCATCTTGATAGGGAAATTAGTTAGGTTTGGCTAACTAATTGCAACCTTAATTGCAATTAGGTTTGGATCGTAGGATGGAATACCCGAGAGATGATGAGTTCCCGAGTGCATATGTTTCCATAGAGCAGGTTGCATCCGAACATCAACGCAACGACGCACATGAAGGTGGGTAGTGGGTAGTTTCCAACTAGCGTATGGAACAGTATTGTCAAGACTATGGCTGCAGACAGGGCAATTATGCCTTCGAAGAAGAGAACAGGGCGGTAGCGTAAGTAGTACAATCCATTTCCCAAGTCCTCGAAGGGAAAGTAGTGGTTGGTGGATAGGCTCCAGTAGAAGTTCTCCTCAGGTCCATACTTCCAGTAGTCTTTCACTGAATTTACCCATGACCCACCCAAAATCATCCTTGATCATTTCCCAAATTTACATTATGTTACGCACATGCAAAAAATAGTAAATTGCGGTTATTACAATTCCAGCGTAGTCAAGGGAATTGTGAACACCGTCAAAACTTCGGCCGTTCGACCATAACACAAATTGCTAAATACTTTCTAATTGCTAATTGGTAGAAACTTTCAACGAAATGAGTGAGAATTTACCCGCGTTTGTACGAAGACGACGTTCCAAACCTAATTCCATGTGATTTTTCCTTGTGAAACATTGCCATTGCCATCATTATAACGCTCATCAGTCGAGTATTGTTTACTGAAGAATAAAATTGTCAAGCAACAAATAATTCACAAAGTTGATAATAATAATGTGAAATAAGACTTTCAATAGGCTGTCAAACTACGAACTACTATTAAGCAACGCTGAACTTTTGCCAGGTACGCTTTGACGTCTGTTCACTTTGGATAGGGCGAGAGGAATTGTATTCGCACCAGTGAGACCACCCTTAATTCCTTTCCCTCGACGATTCCGAATGCTTCGATTGCTAGTTTTGTTGGTAGGAGCGGTGGAAGGATCGCTATTCCCAGTCTTTGCTCTTCTTGCGACTACGGCACGAGCAATTTTCTTTTCCGCATCCGTCTTCCGGAGACCCTTCATGTTCCGAGTAGGAAGGCGTCGCAAATCTTGTTTTGGCATGTGGACGCGACCAAGCTGAGATCCAAACGGATCTTTGGAAATGTTCTTGACCTTCTTTGCCTAAAAAAAAACAGCATACTCAGTTCATAAAGGTTTCTTCAAAAAATGGACTTGGAAACATATGAATAAGGAATAAGGAAAATACCTTGATTTCCTTTGGCTTCTTGCACGCAGATTTGAACAGATCCAATGATGCCAATTTGGTTCGTCTTAATACCAAATCAGCAGATGGACCGATTTCCTCTAACTCTACAAATGGAGTCTTTTCACCTGACTTCTTCATCACTATGCGATAACTTCTTAAATAAATCTTATTCTCAACAGCAGTAAAGGAGATGACGTGCTCAATTCCCTCGACCCGAATATTCGTCACTTCTTCGCCACGGAATAAATCTACAAATAGATTCTTGACGCGAAAGAAATCTGAGGCTGGGGATAGGAATGGTTCTCCTGCAAATATCAGACATGGTTTGATCCCAACTCCAATTTTTGCATTCTTGAAATCATCCAGACACTTTATATTTTCAACGCCAAATTCAGCCATGTCCAGTACTTGGTGATCAAATAGCCTTCCAATGACCAGATTATTTGGCCGCTTCTTATTGTGTGTACCAAATGCGAAAAGAGACGAATCGTGCCTCTGACAAAGTGTCTCAATTTCGTTTGCAGCTTCGAGCGGCTTGTAATCATTCTTCTTTGAAAAAAATACCGCATTTGGCTTCTTCAGTTTTACCTGAAAAAAGGATAATAAGATGAAACGCATTGTAGCATTATTTACGTTGACGATTTAATAACGCAAGTTTATCTATGTCGATCTGGATAGCGATAAATAATGAAAAAAATCCTCCATCATAAAAGTCTCAAAATTAATTTCCACGCTATTCTACTCACTCATTAACTAACTAACTAATTCTTGATCTCCGATCTGATCTAAGCTTAAGTAAGTGAATCCCATCCACATCCATGATGAGAGTAAAATACTACTGTTATCTGTATAAAAGTAAAATCAATTTAAGTCTTCACACGTCCTTTTCAGTTTTCTTTCATCTTTCACATTTTAAGTTATAAAACCCATTCAACTTGAACTCGCAGTTGCCGTAGACTTATAAGTCTCACAATTGAGTCTTTGGATAGGTTACATGATTCCTTACATTAAAGGCAGACATCATTCAATGTTCTGGGAAGGTGCAAAGGAAGATGAGTCCCTTGCTTGATTACTTTCATCGATTACTTTACGCTACGCCTAACTTTCTTACCATATCTTTCATCAACTTCTGAACACTTTCGCTGCATCTCGTACCACGTAGAAATAGGCTTTGTTTCGTGTTTTCAATTAACTTAGGTGCTCTCCTCTCCAGCTCTCTCTTACCACGGTGTGTCCTAGCTTTCCTAAAAAACGTGAATTAAGTTATATTTTAGTACCGAATTACAAGAAAGCTTTTCCTTTCCTATTAATTGGTAATTAGCTTCCGGCAAGGCTATGATAATTGGTTTACTAATTTACGCTATCAAAACTTGTCAAAATTTTGCTAATCAATTAACTTACGCAACACGCTTTATTACTCCCATAACTAGGCAGAACTGGTAAATGAGGGTGACCAATTAGAGTACTGGCGATTGGCGAATAGGAAGTTGTGGGTAATTGCTAATTGAATTAGTAAGGAAGGTCCAATTAACTGAAATGAAAATGATTTAACAAAGTAATTAACAATTAAGGATCAGGAAGGATGCGGAAGAGTCACAAAACACAAAAGCACAACAAATCCATCGTGCTCAATTCAAATGGGAGCGGGAGTTTGTTTGCTAAAAATCTGGGGCAATCTGAGACTAATCTTCAACCAGCATCAAATGAATAATAAGTAATTAATTAACTCACCTTTAAAACTGTGTAAGTCTATTAATTACGTAATTTAGACAAATTGAAAGTCAAAGCTCAAAGTTAATTGGTCATTAATAGATGTTGTTTCCAGTTGAAAATGGCAGCAGCGTCAGAATTCAGCGCAAATTCCAGCGATTGCACTCTTCACATTCCTACCACAGAGAACGACATCAGCGCTGATTGGTTTAGCAGCGTCACTGGAATTCCCATTTCGGATCTGCAAAGCTTCGAGATCCTGCCGAATGTGAATTCGGCTGTCGGCAACCTCAGTAAAATCGTTCGCGTCGGACTCACGAGCGCTTCCGAGTCCACCCGAAGGAGTTTCATGATCAAGCTCCTTCCAGTACCAAAATCAGCGTTTGAGGTCAACCTCCTGAAAATCATAACTTCAGAAAATATGGACGGTCGAGAAGTGTTTTTCTATGCGTCGCTGAAGTCCGAACTCCAGCGAATGGTACCCGAGATCGCTGAATTCCTGGTACCTTGTCACAAGTCCGCCAAGGTCAACTCGAGGTCACTGATTGTACTCGACGACATGAGTCCAGCAGGGTACTCAATGCCGTCCTTCACCGATGGGCTATCGCCCATCCACTTTGATGAAGCGCTCCGATTTGCAGCGATTTTTCATTTTGCTGGAGAAATGCTTCAACTCCACAGCGGCGATGCTTCCTTGGCATCTGTCTTTCCCGAACTATACACTTGGCATGTTCCACGGTCGACCACGGCGTCGCTCTTCACAAAATTCCAGAGCCTGACGTGGTTCGGCGAAGGACTGGAATTTCTGGTCGAAAACAATTTGCCTCCGGAAATGATTCCAGCGTATCGAGCGCTTCTGCCGCATACCGAAAAAGTTATCCGCCGAATCGCTGAAATCGGTGCTGAAAACGCGACAATTGTTCACGATGACCTTTGGCCCCATAACTTCCTATGTCACCCAAACGGAAAGCTCAAAGTAATCGATTGGCAACTTGTGGGCTATACTGACCCGACTTACGAACTATGTTTCTTTCTACTGACATGTTTACCCATCGACGACCTTCAAGCGTTTGCAATCGCTGCTGATGCAGCGCTTAAGACCTACTATAGAACGAAAGAGTACATGTACGCCAAGCGAGGGCTGCGCATGACTCGAAGTCCGGCAGAATTTTTAGAATTTTACAAAAAGTATGGCCTTTGCTACGGATTCTTGTGCCTAACGATGAGTGCGGATTCAATTTACGCTGAGGCAGCATTTCGGCCCAAATTAACAAAAATCCTGGAATACTTCTGGGAAGCTCAAGTCCCTCAATCGCTGTTAGCTAATTTAATTTATTAAACAAAAGTAAATCTGTTTTGTACAAGTTGTACAGTTGTTGTACAACCTAACTTTACCACCTGGCCCAATTAATTAATTAACCTTAAGGACAAGAAGGCGTGTAGTTGCTTAGCGAAGTAGGGATGAAATGTACATTGTTGCAGCGAGACCCACGCAAAGACCCGACCATAGAATTGCTCTTCTTAGCTGCGGCATATCGTCGTTTTGTTCCGGTCCTGGAAACTGGTCGACTAGAGTGGTCTAAAGGACAAAAGCAAATAACAACAAAATCAATTACTGGTTTCTGAATCTGAATGATGACAATTGACATATAAAATCTTGTTTCTTGAAAAGTCCCGTAGTCGACTTGGAGTTTTCAGAAATTTGAACAATTTTGTAGCTTTATATCAACGGTAATGGTTATTGCGAATTAGTAGTGAATTTTAAAACGAATTGGTCCAATAGGCCTTAGCAAATATACAAGCTTAAACAGCATTGTCTAAAAACGTCTGAAGCGCTAAATCGATAAATCGCTTAAAACTACGTAACAACTTATGTTCAACACTTTTTACTGTAATTAGCAAAATAGAACCTTACCCATCCACCATTTTCTTTTACAAAGTCTATCACGTGCTTCGTTATATAGGAAGCTAGGAATCTCGTAATATCTGCAACTCGACTTTGGTTCTGAAAAGTACAAAATGTGAAGTTGACCTCTTGACCTTTCGACTGACATTGGAAAGCAAAAGGTCATGTGACAAATAAGGGAGCTGGACGTACCTGACCACACTCTTGGGACAGACGGACCGCAAAGGCGAAGAGGGCTATGACACGACCCCACGTTATCCGCAGCTGACTCGGGTCGTCATTCTGTGAACTGGCCTGAAAAACAAGAAAACCCTGTTCGATTACTCACACTTTCTGACACTAAAAATTGGTTTATGACCACGGGACCTCAATCAATTGAAGACACATGACTTATGAATCATTAATCACTTATATGAGCCCACTTAATTTGACTCCACGAGTCATACCTCAAATAACTCATTGGCCACACATGTGAACTCGTGGTAGTGATGGACTTGGATTCGATTGACCATGCCGTTGAAGAGGAGGACATGCTTCTGGAGGATGTCCTTGACACAGGAACAGAGGGTCTGGAGGACGATGTCTCTTTGGTCCGACGGACTCTTCTTCTGGAAGGCCACCTCTTGAATCACCCAGAATGCCAACTGCTGACCTGTAGAGTGAACCAGTGATTTGTCAGTTACCTATGTTGTTCAACTTTTGGACTGTCCAAGTACAGAGGTGTCCAAGTTGGACACCTTCTACTGGGAGTTGGATTGTCCCACTTGGACAATGGACATGGACTTATTCATGCCAGGCCAACTATCATTCTTTAGACATGTCTTACCTCTAAGTACTGTTTGGTCCGTTTCGACGTCATTTCTGGACGTATCGAGGCGACTGTCCACTTCGTCACAGTCAGCCGCTTGGTGGACAGGAGCACAGTTGTTGAGTGGAGACTCTGTTGTACTTGACCGGGACCCCATTGGAACTGTACTGAAACTGTCAAGTGATGACACTCGTGACGACACCATGCACCCTCTCGTCCATCAATTGACACTGTCAATTAGTCCTTCGGTAGATTGGAGGATGTGAGAATTGGCCGTAAGGGCTTAGCATACCACCAGACACCCACCCTTCTGCTGCTCCTTCAACACAGCACAATCACATTCACAAAAACAACCCCAAATTCCAGTCATTCTTTGTTATAACTCCTGTGTTACCGAAGGGCCTCGTCGTTCCCTTATCCCTTATGTTACGATGAAATACTAAAGGGGTCCCTTAAGGGCTACGTTACGCAGGCAGAAACAGATGCTTAAGTTAAGGGTACTCCAAATATAAGGGCCCCCTCAAGGACTACTATGCCTCTCATTCACAAAGTGAAACAGAATTCCCTGGAAAATCGTCACAATTGCGTGTCATCTTGTTCAGCATAAAAAAAAACGTTTTATTTATCTCTTCCTGGAATTATTTCTATTTTTATTTCCTAATGTAAACAACCTATTTTTTACCCTGCGAGTGCGTAAAATTGAATTTTTAGATTACTAAATGCTACAGAAGAAAAAAAAATTACTCAAAGTTGCTCAATTTACGCCTTTCTACGCCTGAAGTAATCGGTCGGCTATTATTTCACATGGAAAATCATGCAATTCTTGTTATTTT
>VYYI01003817.1:0-11437 GCA_021029175.1 Bilobella aurantiaca
CTTTAATTTGCACACCTTTTCCACCCCACACCCTAAAATTGTATTTTGCACACCCTCGCAGAAGTCGGCATCCCAGGGTGTGCAATTTGTCAGGGTGTGGGGTGCAAAAGGTGTGCATTTTAGTAACACCCAAGGTAAGCTCCGCAAGTGCGTCCTGAGTTGAGATACGACACATGCTTACACTTAAGTAAGTAAGTGGTAATTCATTAGAATTTTGTGGAGAAATCTAGTGTTAAAATACAGTGTAAAAGTAAGTAGAACTTGGCAATTAGATTCACATTACCTTTCGACTAGAAAATAACAATGCAGTTAAAAATTATGATGAGTTTTCCTGAAAATGTTTCCTTAATGTTAAAAGTGTAAACAACACTATGAAGGGTGATGACGAAAGAGTTAATAATGGTTGATGAAAGTGTTTGAATGAGACAGAAGAGATGAAATTTGGTTTAATATCCAAAGCATAGTTTAATGCATAGTTATCGGTTTCACATTTTTTTAACATTTCCATCCGCATCAACTTCATACCTTTTTTTTTGGCCATTGTGACTCATTGTCAAAACCTTATTTTTAAGAAATGATCTTAATCCCGGTTGCTCCAATTTGCAATCTGCTGCCGCTTCCCTTAAAATTTTGTTTCGCGTCAGTTCTTCCTTATTACGTTCTCCGTTGACATGTATGCGTTTTGTTTCGTCATGCTTCAAAAGTTCTTTTTTAGCGTTAAACAAACGGTAGTTGTCGCTCTGACGAACGATTTTGACTTGAGTTGCTCAAAATTTATCGAGCTTGAAGGCTCCCACTCGACGTGATTTCGCTAGCTCGAAAACAAAATGTCGTTCTTTACAAAAAAAACTCAAAATGAGACAATCAGAAACTTAATTATAACTTCAAAAAGTTATTAAAACTTTATTTAAACTTAGTTAAACTAAAATCAACAATTTCAAACTTACAACTATATCAACATTACTTCATCTTTTCACTTTCTCAAAAGTTTGTGCAATCTGTTTCTACGCAGAGTGAATTTCCCGTCATGTCTTTTCCCAATACTTGTACAGGATCCGCCCCATCTACTGCGACAACAAAGATCGTATTTGGGTCTCGGAAGTTCTGTATTTCTGGACAGTCGCCAGAGCACCAAGTGTTGAATGGTGCTCTGCACTGGCTGTAGGAGGCAATCTTGACAATATATTTGTTTTGCCTACAATAGAAATCAGGAAAAAATGTATCATTATATTGTTTTTTATTACTGAAATTTCAAAAAATTCTACTGTAAAGCAATTCTAGATTTGCTTTCAATAAAGGATGTCTTTTTGTCTAAATGCTTTGTCAGAGAACTTCAAAATTGTGCGAATTTGCAAATATATTATCACGCTTCCACCAAGACAAAAACGGAACTTGACGGCATGGTAGCTCGACGGCGGTAGATGCGATTAAATGGGGGTTGCCACACTTGCTTTGCAAAAGCAATAAATGGAGGTGCTGAACCCGAAAACGACTAATTGACATGACGATACTTGGATATCAAGAATCGGGCAACAAGGTCCATGTGGCATGTCGGGGCTAAGACATCATACGACACGACTGATATGGGACAGACTCACGACAAGTTGTCCGGTACTTGACGGAATAAAGAATAATTTACTTACTGTAGAGCGATTGGATCAATGTCTGGGTTACTGCAGGACAAAACCACATTGAAGTTGACCGAAACACGAATATAAGGCTATTGAAATGTATAAAACGTATTAGTATTTTACAAATTAAATTTTTAATTTTTAATGTCACCTAAAAGTATTTTTTAATTATTTTAGTACCAATTTTTATTAAAATATATTTGTAATATTTGTGATTTGTGAGTAAATAAAGTGTTTTACCGTATAAGGTTGAACTAATGTTTGAGTCAAGACTAACAGAGTTAAGCAAACTTTAATATTCCACATTTTTTTTAACTTAGAAACAACGTTTCTGTTATGAAGTGGTCGCCTGAGTATGGTGAGTAGCAATGCTGGAGACTATAAAATTTTCAATGCAATAAGCTAACTGGTGCAAAAATTATTGACAGTTGAATGTTTGGAATTTTTGGATTATTAATAAACTAGAATACTAATGATTAGGAGCGTTAAGCTGAACTTCGCAACAAGAAAACATAAATACGTCAAAGCCAAAAAAAGAAACATAACATAAGTAAAATTGTGTTACATGGACAAATTTAAATCTGCGTCATGAAACTTAGGTCTATTTTGTATTTTTCATTTTTTAAAGCAATTTGTCACAAACAAGCTATTCAGTACTTCATTAAGTTTCCCTGGTTACCCGTAGTTGAGCATGGTGTTGCTGTAGATCCGCATCTGAGAAATTTTGGTAACTGTAAAAGTTGAATACTTTACCGTAAGGTAGAATTTTGACGGGTAACTTGACTTGAGCTCGTAATAAGTAGGCCATAATCGGACTCATTCGAAAGGATAAGCAATGTCTTTCTCCATTTAATTTGCATATCGTCCTAGGTGGCAAAAAGGGTATGAAAAACTCATGTAAATAGCACACCGCTGATAAAACAGCATTGTAAGTTCAAATTTGGCATGTAAAATAAAAGTTTCAAATCGGGTCAAGAGGCGAGAAGGACGGTGCTTTGCAAAGTACAGATCATTAGACATCGGTCAATTGTGAAATATTAGAGTTCGATTCAAGAGTAACTTCCAAAAATTAATGTAAGTTGATAATTCTTATACGTTGAAACTATTATTTCGATATGGAACTAATTATACCGTGCGTATCACTAGAAACTGAACACCCCAAAATAAACAATTTATTGATTTTGCTAAACTATGAGGGAATCTTGAGGCAAAAGAAATTGCATAATCTAAAGTGAAACATTGACAACGTTAAGAGAAAATAAAATTTACAACAAAGGCCACTTCATACAATTAGCTATTGGCCATGGTAACAAAANAAAGTGAAACATTGACAACGTTAAGAGAAAATAAAATTTACAACAAAGGCCACTTCATACAATTAGCTATTGGCCATGGTAACAAAATGAGGTGTTCAGTTTCTGGTGATACGCACGGTACAACCCAAAGATCTTAGCAGGCAGCTGCAGTAGCAATAGTAGATTTGTGTGCATTTTTTAGAATCTAGCAGTAGTGTGTATCTCGATTTTTAGCACAATATAGGGCAATCGTGTGCAAAACCAACCAAAGCAGTTTTATTTTTGAAGGTCTCAAAGTTGAAGCAACGATTAAATTTCAGTATGTCAATTTCAAGTGTAGTTGCGGCTGCGACTTTTGCCGATAACTAGTTCCGTGTATTTTTCAAATTTTTCTGTTGAGAAAGTGGTCACACCAATTATTACTGTAGTAGCGAAAATTCGAAAATTCGGTTTTGGAGGTAATATTGGGTTCATCGAAATAGGGGGAAGGGTCAAACCCCTTTGACCCAGAGGGAGTAATTATAGTTATTTAAGTGCATGTGTTTTCTTATGGTTTTCTTTTGAAGTGCAATGTGCAATTGAGTTTTGAAATGCCATTGTATTTTTGGAATGCTGTTGTAGTTTTCAAGTGAATTTATACAGATGGACGGACGCGTTAAGAAATAAGACAATTACTATGGTGAATTCCTTAATATTATTAGTGTGTATTCCTTATCAAAAACGTATTCTTCTCAAAAGCTTTTCTTCATCTGGTATCACACACATTTTGAGAAACCACGACCTTTGACTCTGAAATATTCACAACCACCGTCTTGAACTTGATCAATATTAGAGCCAAAAATAGTTTCACATTGAAGGTCGAAAAGCCACTTTAGAGCTTGGCAGGTGACCTGGTTGGACGTTGGGAGTTGTTTTCTGCCCAGAACTGATCTTGGTGTGGTGTACTACGAAACAAATTTACTCTGATAATGTAATGCTGCTCCATTTTGGATTTGCACAGAAGAGTTTATGCATGAGAGACGCAACAGATAGCGCTTAAGTTGTAAAATTTTCGTTTCTCCGCTTTTCATTGCTCGATCGTTTCTCTGTTTTTTTTTTCAAACTTAGCACACTTTTTAGAACCATTTTGAATACTAGGAGGAACGAGATAATGAAGCCGTTCTATGATGACTTGTATCAGCTAATAAGAAGTGGCCTTAAGTCGGTTTAGCGATTAAATACTGACGTTGTGTTTGAGAAATAAGCACATGAGCTGGGCGACATTGGAATGACATCTGTGAATTTTTGATTTCCCAATGCAGGCAGGATTGATTAGGCCAGGCTTAAAATTTATGGGGAAAAATCAACAGCTTCGGTTGCCTCAAAGTACCTCAACTGGTTTCACAGCAATTGGCGATAACTGAAAGATAATTATTATATGAAGCGATTTAATAAATTAGCACAAAGCAATCATTTTCTCCTCTTAGCACTTAATCGCCTAAAATTTCACAGAAACTCAGCAGAAGACAAATCACGTATGAAAACTCCCTCGTATTTTTATTTCAATTGCGCAACTCTGGTCAATACAAGCCACTTTAGCAGAAGCCAAATGAATCCTGTATTACTAATATTAGTAACTAAAAGTAACAAATCCGTCCTAAAAAGGGATTAGCATTGGGCGACCCAGGAGTCAGTGTCGCTAATTGCTATTCAAAATTAACTACTAATCAAAAATAGTCTATAGACTCAGCATACAAAAAACACATCCATGCAAAAGTCAATTTACAAAAGTTAATTCGTACTAATTGTTAAGTACAATTAACCCATTAGGAATTGTTTTAAGCTATTTAAATGCCACGGTTAGGTTCAGCGTACATAAGAACCCCCAATTTCAAGTGAAACTTTATTTCTAAACTTTTTTTTTACTAATTATTATTTACAATATAATTGACAATTACCTTCGGCGTACCTACAAATGGAATATTTAATTGTTCCCTGATAATTTATTTTTGGTCATCATTATTATCAGCCAATTAGGGAGCCTCTTGTCGTGAGTTTGTCTTCGCGCATGCTCAATAGTGCCTGAAGTGCTTTTTACAATATAGTATAATACTTATACTTATAATATAAATTTAAATAAACGATATTGATTTTGAGAAATTGTATGATATTAAAGATTATTCGAGATTTTCTTTTTAAAAGTTGTGGTATTGTTTTCGAATAAGAATTTTTTCTAATTGCCCTCGATGGCTTTGGAGGACTGCTGTATTTAATACTAGAATGTATATTTCAAAACAAATTAATGCACTTTACAGAGATTGGTGTCCGTGTTTCTTTTTTTTTTAATAATTTTGCCAAATTCTGATCATTGGATTTGACTATATGGACGACTTTGCTGTAAGAAAGAGTGCGATAGTTTTAAGAACAAGTAAAACAAATTGATTAATTGTTAATATAATTGTGTATGTAGAATAGTGGTGTTCTAGTTTACATAAACTTTCAAAACAACCTTGAGAAATTTTATTAAATTGAAAACAACTTCTAGCTCCGATGCCGCAGAGATTTCTATTATGCGATCAAATTATGTTTTCGAATTGTTTTACTTTTAGTAATATGTTTTTCATGTTTTAAAGATTTATTATAGACTGTTTGCCCTGCCTTGAAAACAGCATGAAGCATCAAGTAAGAAATGAGTTTAGTAGTGATATTCATGTTTAAGAATGTATTTGTAACCTTCTTCATGGCAAAACAATACAACCTGGACCCCACTTCTGCCAAACTTTTACAAAATGTAGTTTGCAAAAGCAATCATCTTCAGTTATTCGAAGTGTACATATTCGTATCGGTATTTGGTAATTTGGTTCAAAATTAACTTAAGTTAAATAAATCGGCAAAAACAAATATCATTAGGAAGATCGAGTAGTAGTAAAAAAAACTGCATAAAGAAAAATTGGTTAAAGCAATTATGGTTTGCAATTGCAATTGCAAAGTTAAAGTTTTGAAGTTCTAAATAAATTAATAAAACGGAATTCGCCGTAGTCCTTCTCAATCTTAATTATGGTAAATAATATCCGAATCTTGAGGAATTACTGATTTGCCTTTTTGTGTCCTATTAATTTATTTAGAAGATCTATACACCCAAGCTTGTATGGTTCTAAATCTACCAGAAAAAAAGTATTTTGAAAACCTATTGCTTTTTTATATAAAGTGTCTTAAATCCGGCTGTGATTTCAGTTTTACCTTAACATTAGGACGGCTCTCGCTTGATAAAATTTTCAGAATTTGTAATAGTATACACCAAATTCAAACTTGAGAATAGCAACCAAAATGGTCTCCTTTGGTAAACTATTGATTACACTCTGCTTGTACGTTTTGCTGTATTCTGAAGTACAGGGTGATATAACAACTTCGTTGACGGAAGAAGTGTTTTTGGCAGTGGACAATTTGCTTGGTTTCAGTGAAAATACTGTAGATTGCTGGTTGAATCGGTACGACATTGAGGGCACCGCTGTTGCAAAGTATTTGCAACTTTGTGCAGAACGGAAGTACAATAGAATTGTGATGAGCACAATAGAACCTCAATATTCAAAGAAAGCTTTACCGATCGTTATGTTCATAGCCTTATCAAGCATAACAGGAAAATTTCTGAATGCTGCAAAGAAGTTGGCTGAACGTGGGTGCACCAATATAACGATATACTATATTGTCGAGCATTTACACGCCAAAGAATATTCGAACGTTGCCTGTAAAAACCTAGTAGACTCAATTCCCGCTTCAATTAAATTAGTACGATTTGCCCAGAAAACTTCCAGCAACGCACGACAAATTTTGTAAGTATAAATTTTAGTGACGCCAGAGTATTTTAACCTGTTACATTGTTTTTTAATTAGTGACCAACTTAGAGAGAGTGCTAATAAAGTATATAAACAAAAATCTTCAGTTTACATTGCTGAAGCACTTTTGTAAGTTTTCAAGGACTTAAATTCTGGTTGTTAAATATTAAAATTGTTATAATAATTACGTTTTAGGGAAGAATTATACACTAATCGGGCCAAATACCAAGACGACATTGCAAACTTGCTTGATGTAGCTTAGTAAGTATTAAAATTCAGAAGATTGGTATGTGACTAATGTTAATTGATACATCGAATTTATTTTCTAGCAAATACCAAGACTACCACAAAGTGCCAGCCGGGAGTTGCGTTACAGAGCTTGACAAAGACACCTCGTAAGGCTATTACATAATTCTGAGATATCTAGTCAGCAGAGTAGAGTCAACTAAAGAAATCTACTTTAGTATTACGAAGCTAATTAAATTCTAAAATTAATACGCAGAATTTGTAATATTGAGTTTGCTATATTGCAGGAATAGTGTTCCAATTATTGTTGAAGCCATATTTACACCGGACAACGGTTTAAACGAGGCTATGAAGAATCTCATTAGTGAGTTACAGAGAGTTGGAAGCCAAACTCAGATGTTGATTTCAAATCAGGCTCCATGTTTTAGCATATTTTTTGGGCAAGGCAAAACTGCTTAAATGTTTTGGCAATGGGACTGTAATTTCAGTTGGGTGGATTAATAATGACCTCAGCAATTACGATATGAGCAATTTCAAAATAGCGTTACTATTCCTCCAAGTGCCACTTTGAATGAAAATTTGGCAAAGCATCCAGAAAAATCAACATTTCTTAAAGCCTTCAAATACCAAACAAATGCTAGAGTAGTTGAAGTAAACGAGGACACAGAGAAACTACTCATTAGATTATTGGAAATTGAAAAAAGTGGAACAGAATTTGTGGAATTTAAAGCAACAGCAATAGAGATTATGGAATAAAAGGTAAGAGCTATTTTGTTGTCTACAACGCTTCATGTTGAAAACAAGGCTCGAATATTTGCAATTTGCATACCCGTTTCTAACATTATTAATTAAATGGTGATTCAACAATGTTAAATATTTTAACGTAAAATTTGACGTGTAAGAGGTTTTTTATTTCAATTTTTAAATTTATAAATAAAATAGTAGGCAGAAAACAGATAGTTGACTGAAGGTTGTATTTGGAAACTTGGCTTGTGTTTGGCACTTTGTAGCCCATTTGCTTGTCATGGAGGTCGAATTTACAGTTCCATGTCAATACCGAGAAAACCAAAACCGAGAAACCAAAACCGAGAAAACCTAAACCGAGAACGTCCATATGCATAACATGTGAATAATTTGGTGACACTCGCCCTTTCGCCAACCTAAGTACCATGTTCCCTTTGAGTAAAACTAAGCCTCACTTGGTACTCATAGCCAGACATTCCATGGTGTCAGGGTTTCAGTAACTCTTTTATGGCAAGGGAGGACGCAAGAGTGATGTGAGGTGACCTTAACTTTCCTCTGTTAACCTCGAGGTGACTGCATGTAAATGAGGATCTATCGTTAACCCTCTATGAAAGGGAAACCTAATAATTTATTTCCATATCCTAAGCCTAATCAAGCAGATTTGGGGATACACAGTCAGAGGCAAGGCAATTGCTATAATGAAAACCTTCCGAAACACATTTTTTGCGGCTGATCGTGTGATTCAAACCCCCTATAACATGCTGGCTTGTAGGGAAAGAGAGAAACTCTTAACCACTAAACCAACTCGGACGAACTCTGGCCCCTTTAGCCTTTACTATAGCGTTATTTGATTAGTTTCGTAGTGCCCCCTTAAGAGTTTGCTTTTGAAGATACCACTTCGAAAGGACCGGTACGGAACTCGTATCATACATACTTAAAATTACAATTGCATTTCTGCACGTAATGATTTAAGCACTAAACAATTGCTCTACTTTGTTAATTTGCGGCTGTTTTCTATTCATGTCTTTTGTAGTATCGGCCCAACCCCGCTACACTAGCTACGACTTCTAATTTTATAAACAAAAAAAGACACTTGAAAATTGCTCAAGAAATTAGTTTCAGTAATGTTGAATACAATTGTAAAGTATTTGTTAGAACAATAGTTGCAAGTGTTTAATAGTTGTTTGGAAGCAAATGCATAACATTTTTTCCATAGTTTTCAACAATAATTTAACATAAAAATATTGTAAGGTTAATTGGCTGCACAGTATTTTAAAAAGATGATTCAATTAGATGATAATTAAACCAACTTTTGGCTAGTTTTCTACGGTGAATACCATTTTCTAAACTTAGTATGGAAACTCAAATTTGACTCCGAAGAAATTAGCGTTTTACTCATTCATACCCCAATAAACCGTGGTAAAACGGTCAACCAGTAGCGGAAATAGGCCAGTTTCAATTATACAAGACGTTCTAGGTCATCAGGACCATCATAACTTTTTGTTTCATGCAAAACTAGAGTTTGACCTTGAAAGGTCATTTTGAGGTCAAGGGGTCATTTTGGAACTCGGACAGACGGACGGACAGACGGACGGACGGACAGACGGACGGACGGACAGACGGACGGACGGACAGAAATGACGAAAACATAAGTAGCTTTCAGCTTCGCTTCCGCTACTAATAAAGGGGAATCACTTAACTCTTAAACTAACTCTAAGTCAGTCACATTCAATAAAATAAAAACGTGAAAGTTCAACTTTCCATCGCTGCCTACGTTCTTATGCTACTGATGGAAACGCCTAAGAGGTCATTCTGGGTCAGAGGTCTACCATGGCCTTACTAGCCCGTCACTCACCACCATCTATTGGCCGCATCTCCATTCATTTATCCCCACATCCGTCTCCACTAGCTCAACTAGCCCCGCACTACCTTGAGTTAGAGCCTCAACTTTTACTCAATCACAGGGAAATTGCAGAGCCCTTAAGGAACGCAAGTAATCCTTCCAACACACACCATTTCTAACCCTCAGCCTCCCAGAGGTCAAGTCGATTTTCTCCTGTTTAATTTTTAATCAGTTTCAACAATTTAAATTGCAAACCTTTAGGACATCAAATATTTTACACAAGTAGGGCTAAATGTGCGTTTTCATAATATTTGTAGAGGAGGTTCCATCTCTGAATCCTTTAGGAAGCGGTTGTTCTCTTGTTATGGGTCTATCAAAATTCAATGTCAATAACCCGATTAGAAACACACAGTTAAGATGTTTACGTTGAACCCAGAGCCTCCCTTTAACCGGAAATGACCCCTTGACCTTCAAATGACTGAAAGTTTGAACCTATTGAATAATAACAATTTAGAGGGTCCGATTATCTCATATACTCTCTTTGCACTTCAAATACTGGTTTTCATTTTCATAATTTTCATAATTTTTGAATTTTGAATGGAAATACTATTCGAATTATTGCTTGTGGAACGATCGTAGATATTTTCACAATTTATTTGCTTTATTTTCAGTGCTTATTACACTCAGATAGCTGTTGATGTTAAGATGAGTCAATGATTAATGAATAACCAGAATTACCAGTATCATGTATCTAGTAGGATGAGAAAAACAATAATTTCGGCTGTCAAAAATTGGCGGTTCTTATGCATACGTCAATTCTTAACCTGTTTGTGATTCAGGATAAATTCTAGAACGTTAAATTTTTTGTTAAGCTTTAACCATAAATTCTAAACTAAACTATAATTTGTAAGTGACCGACGATGTTGCAGATGGTATTTTGCTTAGTTATTGTGTTTTTGAAATTAATTTTGTGGTTAGTTAAGTTTTGTCTAATTTTTATTTAACAATCAATACCAATGCCACATTCCTGTTAAATAGCCAATATTAACCAAACACATACAAAGCTAGTAGTTAAAAAGGCTGAATTTCTAGTAAGCCAACTTCACCAGAAAGTTGTGAAAATAAAAATATTCTGAGAAAAGATTTAAAAATATCAATAACCTTTTTGGGTTAAAAATTCCATTGCAGGCACGACAAGAACTCAGCATTTTGGTTATTATTTTGTTAATGAGCGTTTTCTTTTCAACTACAATTTCATAAATACAGTTTTATTCACTAGTGCAATTTGTGAATTCAAAAAGTTGAATTACCGGAGAGACCTGTCGTCGTGCATCTTACTGTAAGTAAATTGACTTAAACTTAAGTTACAGTATTGTGGATTAACTTTTCATTATAATGTACAGGACTGTGTATTCAACTTGAATTTTATATAAATTATCTTCTACTAAGCCTTTAATATAAAGTAATACAACATATTAAATAACATAAATTAAGAAATTATTGGAACCGCACATCATTATCAAAGACATTAAGGAATTATACATGTGCTGTATGTGCTCCCACTTGTTCGTTGTGCCAGATTTTTAACAATTAAAATAATTAAGTATAACTTTTTGACAACTTTAATTATATTTTTTATCGTATTCCTTGTATTGAATGTCACGTATTATATTAGAATCGCTTAATTATATACGCATTAATACACTTTTTTTTTTATTTATCCTTGATTTTAGGATTTGCTTTTACGTAGAATTTTTTAAGGATTATTTTTTAATTATTTTAGAATAACAAACGGACCATATTCTACAGAAAGATGTCAAAGCAAATTGACGCTCAGATGAAATCGCTTTACAGCTGCAATGGGTG
>VYYI01003818.1:0-11435 GCA_021029175.1 Bilobella aurantiaca
GGTGGCCGTGCATGCAGCGGTTGCAGCGAGCGCTCAAACACGTTATATAATGTTCCTATGATGATATTACCACTAATTGGTACTTTTTCAAAATTTAAAATTTTGTAGCGTAATTGAGGGCCGTGCATGCAGCGGCTGTAGCGAGCGCTCAAACACTTCTAATTGAATGTCATTATTACTATTTAACACTTTTTCTAAATGTTAGATTTTTTTGAATTTTTGTTTGAATTAAAAGTTTTTTTTAAAAAATGATTAATTTGACAATTTATTTTGGAGGTTTGATCATTTTTCTTTTTTTAATTCGAGAAATAGAAAGGACTATAGTTAGGAACGATGAATATAATTTGGTGCAAATTGTCGATGAAAATGGATCCCCCTTTTTCTAGATGGCATTTCTTACGAAATTTTGTCGGCTAGGATGTGGATCATAAGTTTAAATTAATAAGTCTTCATTAAATTAACTTTAGTGTGGTAAATATGATGTTTATATGGTGCATATTTGTCATCACTAAACCTAAGTTGAGTACGACCTAAATGTGAAATCAAATCCTAACTAGTTATACAAATCAAACATATGATGGAAAATACATTAATCATGTTTTGTTTTGAAAAACTAAAATTCTTGAACTGTAATTGTAAAATGTAATTTCAGAACGGAATAAAATAAACCGTGGTAAGACGGTACAACCAAGTATGATAAACAATATTATGATACTTAAATAAATTTATTTACATATTTTTTTTTATTTTTCTTGTGGTTAGTGTATAGCAGCACTGTTTGACTTTCTTGCAATTAGGACACAAGGGGCACTGGTATCATCAAAATTTTTTTGTTTTATGCAAAAACTGTATTACCTTAAAATGTGATTTTGTGCTCAAGAGGTTATTTCAGAGGTTATAAAAGGGTCACACAGAAAAGTGTCTTATAAAAATTCCCTTCATAAGAGGATTAACTTTTTTAGGGGTTGTTTTTCATGTTGTCGTAGAATGATATCCATTGACCTTGACCTTTGACCCTCAAGGGGGTCATTTTCTAGTAGAGAGGGGCTCGGAATCATCAAAACTATTCGCGTCAAGCAAAACTGGAGTTTGACCTTAAAAGGTAATTTTGTGGTCAATGGGTCAATTCAAAGTGAAGGAAGCTCCATGATTATCGGGACCATTATGACTTTTCGTTTAATGCAAAACTAGAGTTTGACCTTGAAAGGTCATTTTGAGGTCAAGGGGTCATTTTGGGGGTCATTGGGGAGTCACAGAGGAAAGCTTCCTTTACAAATGTTGCTTCCCTTCATAAGAGGAACAACTTTTGTAGGGGTCATTTTTTATGTTGTCATACAATCATATCCCTTGACCTTGACCTTTGACCCCCAGCTCTACGATGTGAGGATATGATCTCACAGCTAGTTAACTACGATTTACCTAATGTTCATAAGGTCTTAGACGCGTTTCGCCCTCCCTGTCACCTTTCGACTCGGTGTGCACCACGCTTAAGCCCTCGTGCTTGTGCAAGAGGAAGGAAGCGTATCTCGGCCACTCGCCTCATCCTCCTGAGAAGGCCCCCGACCACCAAGGTGGACGGAGCTCCAGGCCAAGGAGCAGGACTCGCATCGCCGTGGTACCCAACTTTTCATATCCCGCAGGATGCCCAAAGGTCAAGTGCCCCCTTCACCCTTAAGTCCCATAAGCATTTACAAATTGACCCTGGATGAAATTTTGTTCAAGCTGGGATCGCAAATTAAACTCTGTCAAACGTAAAATACTTCTTTTTCAAAACTGCACAGCTCATCCGTAAACTTATAATTGTATAACTTAATATTAAACTTATATAGACAATTTTCACTTGACTCAGCCCGAAACTAGAAACCAAGTGAATATTTTATTGCTCAAAAACATTCAGAACAACTAGAAGAATTGTCGAGTACATTAAAATGTGGAATTGGATACTGCAAGAATTAACTCGTGAGAAAGTGCTGACCTAACACATTCATGCTGAGTTTAACCTTGGCATAACTTTGATACTACAAAAAACATCCCTATTGGGATTATCAATTACCAAAAATTAGTGTTTCAAAAATTCGGAAATCAGTTTTAACTGTGTAAACCATTGCAAGACGTGAGTGTACCCCCACCACTTCAAATTTGCAAGAGTAAATTTTCAATTATACGGCAAGATGTGCGTATAAAATGAGACCTTAGATAATATAAATTCCTGGAAAAACGATAAAATATTAGATATATTAAACTGGTAGATAATGGAAACTTTGATACAGTAAAGTCGTATATCATACAATTAACCAATGTCCATTTAATATAGGGGCAAATATTTTTTGACTTTGATAAGTAGAGGGGACCCTTACCATCTAAAAATAGAATGTTTCAGATCTTGACCGAATTGTGTATAGGAAATTGATAGGAAATTTTGAATACTGAAATCAAATATGACCTTGGTCGGACTACCATGTCACGTTTCCGGGTCATTGTAAGTAGGTGCGTGTCAAAAATGCACTTTTAAAAATTGTTTACAATGGTGCACAATTTGGGACCCGTGCGAAACCCAAAAATAATTTGGTAAAGGCATGTTAAGATAAACAAATCAACAAACAATTGTTGGCATGGGGATATAAATTTGGAATTGTTTACATTTCAATCGGAAGTTCTGCACAGGGACAAGAGCATGCCTTGACTCGTGCAGCGACAGCGTGCTATTAGATGGTGCGACAACAAGACGACTTTGAGAAGCAGGTTAAATGTTTCTAAAAAAATTTCATTCTGCTCACATTTTTTTTAAATTGTTCTTTGTATTCACAATTTTTTAAATTTTCATTCTGCTCACATTTTTTTAAAAATGTTCTTTGTATTCACAATTTTTTAAATTTTCATTCTGCATACAATTTTTCAAAAAATGTCTTTATATTAATATTTTCTCAAAATTGCGTATTCTATTTACAGTTTAACAAAAAATTTCCTTTGATTCAAATTTTTTTTAATATTGTTCTGTTTAATTTTTAACAGTTGTGAAAAAAGTGTTCATTTATACAATAACAATTTAAAAAATTTTTTAACAATTTGAGGTAATATTTGCGCTTAAAACATTAACAAGGTAATATTTCTGGTTAAAAGACGATGAATTTTGAAATAAAAATTTTCTAAATTGGCATTTGAAAGTACGATAAAATGGCAAAGGTAAATAAATTTAGTTAAAAACATTCCTGGCTCGGTCTTCATAACAGAGGCACACTGTAAGTTTGTAATTCTGGAATTAGCTTGAAAACAATTAAGACAACATTTTGAGCTGTTTGTGCAAATAATAATATTTCATAGAGATTTACATAGGGATATACATAGAGACTTTTAGGTTTTCAATTTTCCCTCGTTTGGAAATAATTGACACTTCAAAATTTCAAAGACTTACGCAGAAAATGTTTCTGAATCGTTTTGTTGTTGGAGATACTTTCTTGAAAGCTTTTGAAATCCATTTCTTTCTACGTTTGGGAGCATTTAAATTCGCTTAAGCTAAATATGCCTTAAAATTCACTTAATGTTTGTTCGAATTAGTTTATAGTTCTCAACCGGTTCCAGTCTTAGTTGACTTTAATTTTACAAAGAAACGCTACCGGCAGCGTTCCATTTACCCATTCCTTGTGTTGCAACGGTTTTTTGTTGAATAGCAATAAAGCCAAATACAGCTTGCGCTAACTTTTTGTATAACCCGCCTTTCTTCAACTTTCCCGCTCAACACAGAAGATGGAACAATCCCCACAAATTTTGGAGTACAAAATTAGCACAAAATTTGTCAACTAATTGTTGACATTCAAATTCGAATTATTTTAAAATTGCGCAAACAATTCAATCTTAAACTATTTAAAAATTTGGGTTACAAACTGTCCTGTCCTGCAGAAGTTGACGCTGATTTAGCAGGTAAACGCATCTCAAAATTATTTAAAGTTTAAGTTAACCCAGCATACGTGCTAAATGTTAACTAATCCTAAATTTTTCTACCGAAGAAAAAATATTTGTAAGCAATCGCTACGCCGTGACTAATTGTAAGAGACCAAAACAGGTAGCAATTGAGTGAATTACGCAGTTCAACACAGCCCCACCGATAAAATTGACTATTCTTTTTTCAGCCGCAACACGCAAATTACAAGATTAAAAGGCTATGTAAGCAAGGTAAATTTCACTACTCTATCCTATACTGTAATCGATATAAAGCAAATATAGGTGGCACTAGTTTTATAGTAAGTAAACTACAATACCCAGTACCGAGTTGTAGTGGTAATCGCATCCGCGACTTGTTCCTATAAATTTGACAAGTATCAAAATAAGTCTCAAACATCCAAATCAAGTAAAAGTATAAGTAAAGTTATTTGAGGTTTTTGTTTAGCGGCTGGTCAACATGTATGCAAGGAGAGGGTAGGCATATGATAAGAACTCCTTAGCATACATGTATACAAATGGGAATAGTCTTCTGAACTCACCGGGTTACCTTTTCGCATCATGTCATATAGTTGCGCATCCTAGACATGGAAATACAAGCATACCCAATGTCACAGACTAACCAATTTCTTAAAGGTGTAATTCCTGTAAAATTTTGTGAGGTTTCGGAGGTTCGAACCCACATTCTCAGGCTGACTAGTGGAGAGAAAAAAGCTCTTAACCACTTGACCAAGTCGGCCGACTTCAGGTTGACTCGATTTTCATTTTAAAAAGAAATAGACTTGCGGAAATGTCTCTTCTGCTCTTCAACTTCTTAAAACTAATTGTCTAATTAATTACCGCTAACTGAAAAATTAGTTGCTGAAACTAATAAATACAATAAACGTTAATATTTCAGTGTAGGCTAGCAGTTTCACATTATGCTTAAGTGATATAACCTTTTTCAATAGAAACAGCTTCAAGGACAGAAAAAAATGGGAGGTGTTAGATAAGTAGAAATTCTGACGCCTGTTATCGAAGCTTCTTCTCGAATTTCATAATGAAAACTGCACGAGGCTCTTGTCGGTTGCGGTAATATGTTTCTGAAAGAGAAATCGTTTAGTAGATTTCTCTGCTAAATTATTTTTCTTTATGCCTAACCATTGCGCTGAAAGTTTTAGTATCTCTCAACCTAAAGTAATGTACATTATAAGCGATATTAATAATTATTTGTTGACCAGCAATTGCTGGTCAACACGTTCTTAATAAAAAAAAAACTCAACCTAAGCGTTTGGTTAATGAGTTTATGATTCGTTGATTGAAATGATAACCTTGCCAAGACTGCTTAGAATTTGAATAAAAACCAACAGGATTTAAAATGCTAGTGTTTGCTAACTACTACAAGAACGCTTCGTTCTTGGTTTTCCAAACAATGGCTAGGGTAGTAGAGCTTTATTTGTAAAGACGAAACAATGAAATATTTTTGTCAATAAATATGTAGCAACGTTATTACCAAAGTAAATAATAGAAGATGCAAAACGTACATTCAAGGTGAAATGTAAAATTGAAATGTTACCTTTTAATTGACTAAACCAAACCCACTGCTCTCCTTACAGCAAACGAGTCGGTCAGCCATAGCTCTTTACCTATAAATTCCGCTAACTTTTTCTACATCTGCAACATTTGATTTGAAGTCTTTGTGCATCTTCAAATAATAGAGTAAAATGGCTTCCTCCATAGTTGCAGTAGTTCTGATTTTGGTTTCAACCTCATTTGCCGTAAAGCAGGTTCGTTGAATTTTTAATGCATTATTTCAAATTAGCAAACGTTTTTTTTTTGCAACAAAACGAACTCTAGGGTTTTTTTTAATAGAAATCGAGAATTTGGTACTCGTATTGTACATTGTATCCTGCTACTAAACAAATCGTTTGTAGTAAAGTTTAACAATAGATGGCAGCGTATCAAAAGTGATAACTCTTTTAGCGTTGTACTCAACATAGTATTTAGTGTGCCCTATAGTATGATAATAAGGTATAAAGATACATAGCCATTTTCCATGAGCTTAATATGCTATCTATTTTACTGAACAATTTAATTTATTTTCAGTAATGCGCTCAAAGTATTTTAGATTTAAATAATTAAATTTGTTACATTCGATTTATTTGTAAACCGTCTACAATTAAGAACACAATAAATATTATCTAAATTATTGTAGGAAGTTATGGTATCCGTGAATCTAACCGCAATGATTGGGACTCAGGACAAACATATTGTAATTAATGGAAACGATAGTTACCTCCCAGCAGAAGATGAAGAAGATCCCATGACTCGTACAGCAGGAAAAAACGCGTTAATTGTTGCTAACGGGTAGCTTGAAAATTGTCTAGTTTTCTTGAGTATTTATGTTTCGGCAGTTGCAAAAAATTAAAATTGGTAATATGTTTAGGGCCAAGAAATTTTTCATTAGCCACATGGAAATATGTATGCAACTCGGAGTTCCCAATTTACCAGTAAATTTGAAAGTACTACCAACCTGTACCTATTTAACTTCTGATTTAGCATCGCATACTGCAACGGCACTGTTTCAATTTAATGCTTACTTGTTGCCACTAAAATCCGAATCGGCTCCTCATCAAGGATACCTCGTTGTCAAGTTCCAATCCAAGTAAGTTAACAGTTTATTGAGAAATTTTATGTATGTCATTAGTATTCTTCGATTCAAATGTACTAAGTTAGTGGTACTTTTATGCTAATTTTTGGTTTCGTTAACACAGTTTCTGGTTTCTTGTGTTTCGGCATCCGGGACAAACATTGACCTGGACGGTTGAAGATGACTTGCTGAAATACACAGACCCGTACTGCCGTTTAGAGAAGCAGACAATTTACATCCCGTGGGGACCGTTTCTTGCAGTTGACGTTACTAGTTGCTAATGAATAATAAAATTAGTGCGCCTCACAGTTCATACTTGCAACTTTATTCACCACTAAAATTTATTAATTCCTCATTTGTTGCAAAATGAGTACAGCTTGATTATGGTGTTTTTGCAATTGTGTCGTGGAACTGGCAGTACGATTCTTCAAATTGACAGCTAATTTACAGTGTATCTTTTTATCAAGCGCTCGCATTTTGTCGCTTTACGTGCCAGTATGCATTTGTATTTTCAAAGCGCTGGTTACAGGGCGGTAAATGTTACCACCACGACTTGGGCCCGATACATGCAATAGGGAATTAACGTTTGCAAATAATTTTTTCTTTTCAAAGGAAAACTACTGCATGAATTTCTTTCCTGTCTGTGAGGTGGCTTTAATATTGTTAGAAATATTGGCGATTCTTATTATACGACAAACATTGGTGGGTCATGTGTCACTCATGGCTTGAGGCAATTCTGTGGCGTGAAACTCAAACCTAACAGTTTTAACTAATTAAATTTAACCAAAAATATAAATCCAACTACAGAAGTAGCTTTAACAGAATTGTTAATTAAAAAGGCTTCAAATGAAAACAAAACAGTAGATTTGATTTTTGTAGTGTTGAGATTTTTAACATGTTAAGATTTTTACTTTGTTGAAAACAGGGTAATAAAATCGCCAGATGTCTGTTCCAAAAAATTTCAAAGTACAGAGTTTGGGTGAAGTAACTATGTCCACGCTGTGGACATCCAAACCTTTACCTTTAGGCTTGCGTAAAAGTAGGTTTTGGTTACTTTTCTCACAGGTCGCTCTTCCAAAAACTTTACAACTTAAACCTTTTATTGGGAAATCAACTTGCGTACAGTTTCCCCCAATCCAACCGGTTTGCAGAAAAGCGATTTAGAAATGCTTTCAACAGAGTAGTTTCAGTGCGCCGCAGCACGCTTTTATTATTTTGAGATTTGCACTTTGTTGAGATTTTTTTTGAGGTTTTCTTGTTGAGATTTTTGTTGTTGAGATTTTTATTTTTGAGATTATGGCCAGCTACCAGTTCAACTCTCCCACCACGGAAAAAGAAATATGCAGTCTCAGTAAGTTGGCGGTGTTGGTCTAGTGGTGTAGGGTGTCTCTCTCTCTCCATTAGCCAGCGTGGGAACGCGGGTTCAAATCCTCCGATCAGCCACAAAAAAGTCTTTGCTGATGGTTTTCTCGTAAAAGTAATTTGCCTTGCCTCTGACCTTGATTTTGCGCGTGCCTCCGTGATTAGGCATACTAAGACAGAGGATATGGAAATTTCCCGATAGGTTTCCCGACAGTCTTTGTCAGAATTGAGAAGACTACCCTCCTTTGCATAGATAACAATATCTATGCTAATGAGTCCTTATCCCTACCACATCCATGCCCTCTACTTTCATGTTGACCATCCGCTTTGCGGGAATGTCAATTACGCTCCTTTACATTTTATCTTTTTTTAGTATGGAGTCTAACGACCATCCTCCAGCCTCCGTCTAGTCTCAGAGCGCTAACCAAAGGCAAGTAACTGAGATGTACTCCCGTAGTGTTCTCTTGGAATCCGACCCGCCTCGAAACGCTCATTCAAGCATAAAACAGAGATGCACTGCAGTAGTGATTTTTAGTCTTCCGCTTTGCCTCTAGGCGTTCACTTAAGCAAGTGATAGACCAACTTCTTGTGGTTCAAACTTTTACCCAAAGCGTCTAAATGCTGTATAGTGAAAGAGTTCCTAGTTCTAATAATCTGCCCTATTATACAGAGCGCTCCAGGCTAAACCCCAACCTATAGCCTAAGGAAAACGTGTTATTCTAGAAATAGAATCCAACCTCTAAAGAAAGTGGCCAGGTTTACATCTAGTGACCTCAAAGTTTCAAGCCATGTTTGACTCCGGGGGAAATATGGCTTGATAACTAGAGCATGAGGCTTAACCACTGGACAACTAATGCTCACTTAAGGGAGCATTGCCTCAGGTTAAGCCTCATGCTTCTCCACTGGACGACATGGGATCGAGGGTGGTTAGGAGTATTCCACAAAAAATGTCATGGTAACGGCCAGGCCCTATGCACTCGCTGGTCAAGTTGCAGCCAGTGGGGCCTGGTAGTGCTGGGTATTGGATTGGGAAGAAACCAACCCAAGGTCACTCCCAAAGATTGTCAAAAGGAGCAAAAAAAAAAGCGACTAAAAATAATTACAATGTATTTTTCAATTTGCGTATCTTAGTTACGTCATTTTTATCACTTTGCATAATTTTTTTTTTCATTTTGCGTAATTTGCAGCGTCCGCCCTTCAATTGACGATGCATTTTTAAGACAGATGTTTTTACAATTTACCGATTCATAACATAACGTTTTCAAAGAAAACGTCCGGCATTCAGATGCGTGATTGGTGTTACGAGGTACAAAAACGCAACTTTATTTTGGATGTGGGCGTAGCGTTGGCGGCGATCGAGCCACGACTGGCAGTGGCAATACGTTATTTGAGCGACGTACTCCACACGCACGTCGTCGACGTTTTCGACGTTACGCAAAATGATGTCGACGGGCCCGGAACAGTTTTGTCCCAAGGAAGGGACGGATCTGGAAAAAAACGAATTTTTGGAATCTTTGCGTAAAATTCGACAAAATTCATTAGAAATTGACAAAATTTGACAAAACAGATTTCTTATAACATTTCACAAAATAGATTTTGTAAAAAAAAATTGGGAAAAAATTGATAAAGACGATTCCTGAAAGGACTCGACGAAAAATTCACGAATGCATTGCTTTGAATTGTTAGAATCCAACAATCCAGGGATGGATTCGAATTAAATTTCGAATAATTTGTTGGTCAGCCCGCAGGTCTAGGTCTCGTTCTTCCCTTCCGTGGCCTTTTTGAGGGGGTTTCGGCATGCTTGCCTCATCAGTACAGGAGCAACACCTGCATACCCCCCCCCCCCTGGGGGCCGGACCACCACACCCTCCATACCTCACTGAGTCCACTGGTGGTCCGTGGACAATTAAATAATTGTCTCTGCCTGGTGGAATGCACGCTTTTTCTTCACATTGGGTCGCCTCCAACGATAAGCACATAAGCAGTTTTTTTTTTAATTTTTTTAATTTTTTTTTTTTTAAATTTTTAAATTTTTTTTTTTAATTTTTTGTTTAATTTTTTTAATTTTTTTTTTTTTAAATTTTAAATTTTTTTTTTTTTAAATTTAAAAACAGGTTTGGGGATGGTGATTATCGCAGTTTTCAGGGGATTCTCAGGAATGTTAATGCAGTGGCGCCCATTTAAGGAATTACCACCGAAGTGGTAAATAGCATTATCGTAGAGGGCAACTTCGATGAACCGTTTTTCCATAACGGAAATCGCGAATGTAATCTCTTCTCCTACTTGAGCTTCTTTTGAGATTTTGATGGTTTGCAATTTTTCGCTCGAAATGATTGTTTCATTTTCCTGTACATTATCGTTTCCTTGGAACGCAGCCATGAAGTCCGATTCATCACAAATAACAATCGTGATTGGATGACTTTGCAAGTCGTAGTAACTGTCTTTGTTTTCTAAAATTTTGTGCAGAATACTGTCCAAGTGCTCTATGCAAATTTCCTTCGGGTCAAGCAAATGCTTCCTTCGGAACCTACGCGCCACCCCGTAAATTTTCATCTCTGAACGCTAAGTGAAGTCAAACAAACAAAAACAAACAAAGGTATATCAAAAGTTGGAAATTAAAAATTTAAACTTTTCAAAAAAGTTATTTTGCATTGAAAAATTATTTAAAAAAAAAAGAATCAGAAAAAAAACTGTCTGACGGTGAAATGAACTAAAAGTAAACAAAATATAAAAGAAAAATAAGCTTATCTCCGGATTAATCCGGAGTCATTCCGGTTACGCTGCTCGCACGGGACCCATCTCCCCTGGTGTGGGTACTTCCTTCATTGCCCTAAGCTCAGGATAAGTACCCCCCTAAGTCCCTGCGGTCAGGGAGGCCAGGCATGCATAAATGCAGATACCTGTGTGCAATGCCTCCCCTTCAGAGCCCCCGAGAAAGTTCACGCAGTGCCATGCAATTAAGGTGACACACACAACCCCCCACGCCCAATCTAGCATAACGCCATGGGTCGAGGGTGGCCTTTCTGGGGGCAGTGCACTTAACATTATGGCAACCAAAATAAGCAAAAAAAACGCAAAATCCGCTTTGGATTCTGCAACAACTGAAAGCAAAAACAACAAGCGGAATTAAAAAAAAAATCACTTACCAAAAATCCGGGACACCAAAAACACGTCTTGCTCGCTCGACTGCTGAAAGTGAAATGAGCCAAGTAGCAAAAAAATCAACAGAATTGAACAAAATTTTTTTTTTAAACTTCAAAATTTTGAAATGTAACTTTTAAAAAACGTTATTTTAAAATTGAAAATTAAAAACAAAACGAAAAAAAAATTAAAAAAAAAAACTTACCAAAAATCCGGCGGGACACCAAAAACACGTCTTGCTCGCTCGACTGCTGACGCTGGATCCAGACTTCGTTCCTTTTCCTTTCCTATGCCTTTTTATGAAGTGATTTTAGTGTTGTTTTTGGTAATGTTTGTTTGACTATTATACGTTGCTTTAGTATTTCTA
>VYYI01003819.1:0-11431 GCA_021029175.1 Bilobella aurantiaca
GTCAATCCCACGTTCACTGTCCAGCAGAAACCTCATTAGCTTCAGACCTCGAAACTTCCTCGTCAACCAACAGGCCGAAACCACCCTCCCCCACTATCTAGCACACGCAAACATTGACCAGGCCTATAGGCGAATGTCAAAGAGCATCAAAAAAAAATGCTTATTTATCATACTATTTTAAGTATTATTTGGTCAAGTGTTGAGTCAATTCTTGCCGATATTACTAGTTGCAACTGAGAACCAGAAAATTAAGTATAACACTTTTTAATGCAATGAAAACATTGTTTAAAATTTCGTGAATAAATTTTGCAACATCAAAAGGTAGACTAGTACTCGGGTAAACTAGGTCAGGACGTATCTTCAACACATTGCTCAACATACAATAAACTGTAGATCATTCAAATTTATTTAAGGTTGGTGGTGTTGGTCTAGTGGTGTGGGGCGTATGTTTCTCTCCAATAGCCAGCGAGAGAACTTGGGTTCAAATCCATCGATCAGCCAGAAAATCTTTGCTGCTAGTTTTCCCCTTCCAAAAGAATTCACTTGCCTCTTGCCTTGTGTATGTCCGTATCTCCTTGATTAGGCATACTCAGACAGAGGATATGGAAACTTCCCGATAGTTTTCCCAACAGTCTTTGTCAGAAATGAGAAGACTGCCCTCATTTGTATAGAGTCACCTGCGGTTATCCGGCGAAAGCTACGGTCGCACCTCACGCGATGTTGATGTCCTCCGATTTTGTAATTAGGCTCGTAAAACAGCGGAGTGTTACGGATAGTCTGTTGTGCCACGTTTTGTTTCTGTTTCGTGAACAGCCAAGAATATCTTAGTACTGATTAGTATCTAAGTACTGATATTAAGTAGTAGTTGTATTGCAGATAACATATCTGGACAATAGATAATGCTTAGTTACAAATAGACTGTTTATCGCTTTGCATGTCAAACTTAATTAGTGGACAAAAGTTATTTGAAAATAAAATATACTAAATTATTTATAATTTATTTTGAATCCGTAGTGATTTTTCACCACTAGATAATAAATGAGATTAACATATTCTCCAAAAAAATACCTCCAATCATCATTTCTACAATTAGAATTATTGTACATTTTAGATCAGTTATAAACACTGTTTACTCGAAGATTTTGTTACAATCTGCTTTCAGAAAATGTTCGGAGTGTGAATTTTAATTGATAATTGATATAAAGATAGTCGAGAAATAATTTTCAGACTTAATAAACTTAACAAAAAATTTTTTATTAGATTCAATTTCTTACATTATCGTTTTGCAGCCTAACCAGGATAACATGAGCTTAGAACAACATAATTTTGAGGCAAAGCAATATTGTTTGGGGATTGAGACTCGAAACATAAATAAAAACGAGAATGAAGTGGATGTCACATATACAATAATAAATAAATAGCAGTATTTTTGATGCCGGCCTGTGCATACATTCTTCAATCGTCTCAAATTTAGCATTAGATTTAGGCTTTTAATGAAAAATACTGACAATTAGGTGAAGAATTTGCTGGCCTCTTCTTATGTTTGGATCAAATAGAGGGAGCATTTTGAGACTTGAGAATTTGACTACTTGATTGCCCCTTTCTTGCGTATATTGTTCCTAACCACCTGTCACGACACAGTTGACCGTTTTACTGCTCAACATTTCCACTCTCCGCAACCACCAAGCGCAATTTCTGTGGAGTTTATTGCAGTACCTATCGCTTAGAACTATCCTTGTTTCACCCATATTACACAGTGAAATATTATAAGGCAATTGTTTTGCCGAGAAATATCGTACGGCAAAGGAAGGAAACATTTTTGTCAGTTTTTTTAGTTGCCTAGAGCTTCTGATGCAAGAAGAAAACTGTTTGGAAGCAACAGGAAATGCTAATATGTCCCAACCAGTTGAGAAAAGTGCAATTAGGCCGATTCAGTTGTGTGTTACAAAGATGGTGATTAAGCTTGAGCGCCTACCAAACAGGAGAACTTGAGGCTCAAGCTGTCCACAAAATGATCCCAATTTTTTTTTTACAATTTTTTATATTAAAAATTATTTCAAATTTTAGAAGGTTTTTCAATTTGATTTAATTTTTTGGAATTTTTAAACTGCCCTTCCCGAAATTTTAAGATATACGTATACAATGCAATAAGCAATTCATCGTCAACTTTACAATAATGTTCAAATATTTTTGGTCGAAAATCTGTATTAGCCTAATCAATTTGAACTGTGTAGCTACTTGTATGACTTTCGGTAATTTCAAATGTGAATTGCATTGGTGTATGGGCGGAAAGATTTCAATGTGAGAATCCGCCGGGTTTCTGATTCTGTCCCCTCATCACCATAAAAAAACGAAAAGAAAGAAACTCAACACAATGTATCAAGATAGTACCCAATCTCTTCGCTGTTTATTTTTTCTGCCAGTAATAATTGTCCACAACACACTGTAACACGACTATCGACAACGATGGACAATCAAATTATATAGGTCCTATAGGCAAGGAGTAAACACCCTCAAGGTAAATTTAATAAAAATTTCTTATACGGTTCTGGTTAGGTTAGGTCTAGTCTACATTTAAAAAAGGAAGAGTTGGGATAACTAGATCTAAAGCATTCGAAATGCAAAATATTTTTCATAATACATGCACGTCACTCCTTTTCCAACCATAACTACTTTATGCAAAAGACGGAGAGAAAATGCAGGCACCTAAGTTGGCTATAATCAGAAATTTAGGGGTGAATTTACTTTGCCGCGGATTTAACAAAATTCTAAGCTGACCATCAGGGTCTAGTTGTTCTGCACTTAACTTTCAAATGCTTTACCACTAGAAATCTAAGATACAGCTTCACCTTGAAAAAACTCCGCTGGTGTCGATCACCCCAAGGTAAGACTTGCCAAATGACGATAAGTGTCCCCCCTCCATAGCTATCGGGAAAGACTTAGGCACAGTTTATTTCGGAGTAATCTCACGACGTTAGTTTATCGCGAAATCTGCATAAGAAGATGGATAACGTTGTGGCATAAGTCGGACCAAGAAGTTTCATAGGAAAGAATACCAACTTTTTCTTTTTCGGTTGCGACGCCTAGAAGTCGGCGGGACAAATTAACCTAACAATTTTTTAAAATACAACTAGCGACAGAAATGTTCATCAGATAAAGAAACGATTGAGTCCTGGGTGGTCTGGGTAGTGATAACCCTCGCTTAAAATGTATACATAAAACTTCCATGCTTTTAATTTTTTAAGCGAAATATTAAGACTATTGTTTCAAGAAAAGAAATGTGCCTGTTGTTTCTATATTAGAATACTGCGTTTCAAGATAGCTGTAATAGTATAAGTGACAAACCAAGTATTACCGAGATGGTTTTCTTTTCCCTTAATGTAAATTTAAAAGAAACTTATAATAAAGTATTAAGGTAGTATAACGCGCTGTTCATAATTCTTGCCAGCTATAATTGCACATGACACACTGAAACACGACTTACGACAACGTTGGACAATCAAATTCGACTAGTCCTATAGGCATGGTGAAAAATTAAGAAAATTTCTTATATGGTTCTTCGCTAATCTGCATTCAAAAATACAAAATGGAGAGCTATGATAGCTAGCACTAAGGCACTGTGGATGCAAAAAAATTTTCATAAGGCATGCACCAGTTTCAATGCATTCGGGAGGAAAGATACATAGAAGAATTGGACAAATGGTCAAGTTGAAATTTACATGTGGTTGAATCAGCGATAAAATTCTTGCCTACATTTCTGATTAGAGTCAGCTTTTGTGGCTGTTTTTCATATTTTTTTCAAATATCTCTCCTTCTTTCTCTTCTCTCTTTGTCTTGCATAAAATGTTTTGGTTAGGGAAAAAATTATGACGTGCAATTACGAAAACTATTGTGGTTTCACAATGTTTTAGTTGTAACCATACTGCATCTTCCTTTTTTGGATAAAGGGAATTTTAAAATGTAAAAGGCTTGAAAAAATACATCGGAGTACAATTTAAGAAATTTTTTTAAATTCAAATAATAAATTAGAGGTTGGTTGCTACTTGCCTAGTGGAATGCTCCAAAGTTACCAACGTTGAACAGATATGTAAAATAAAGAGACATTCCCGCAGAACGTAAAGTAAACATGTACAGGAGAGGGTAAAGATAAATTAGAGAAGGAGCCAGTTAGTATAGGTTTTTTCATCAAGCAGGCACAACAGACAATGTGTAACATTTCGCTGTTTTACGCGGTCCAGTAAGCTAAGGGAGGACACCAGCCTTACGTTAGGTACGGGCGTAGCTCCTGTCTGATAACCGCAAGTGACTACAAGCAAATGAGGGTCATCAAAACCTATCGGATAATTTCTATATCCTAATCCTAATTGTCTAATCACGGAGATTCATGCATACACAAGGCTAGAGGCAGGGTAATTCCTTGAAGAAAAACACCAATAGCAAAAAAAAATGCGGCTGATCATGGAGTTGGAACCCCCGTTCTCAGCCTAGCCAGTGGGCAGAAGCCCTAAACTACTATGCCAATACCGCCAACTCATGTAAGAAAAGATGAAGTATGGTTTAACGCACCAGGTTTATTAATTTGTGGTCAATTCTAAAATGATATATACAGCAAATTTGCCTTTCAAGAGCTTCAAACACAGAAACTGCATTTTTAGTTAACTTTACTGTAAAACATCGCAAGGAAGTTACTCCTTCTGGTATTTTATGAAATTTTGACCACAAGCTAAACTGATGTAAAGTTATTTTGAACCCAAATATATTTTTTATTATCAGAAGTACTAATTTTACAAAATAAATTGCATTGCTTTTACTTGTTTGTTGTATCTCATTATGTTATAAATTATTAATTGTTTGCATTAATCGAACTTGATTTTCTCCTTTCTGAGTAAAGCTCGCCTAATTTGTTGAAAATATTTTTTTTAATTTGCCTTAAGCAATAGTAACACTAATTAGAGAATCAAAAACATGGGATACTGATGACCTTTGCACTAAATTTAGCCAAATTTTACTCATGAGTCTGGTTTCATAAAATTTGCTCGAAGAAAGCAAAGTGAAATTTTTTTCTAACTTCTTTAATGTAACCCATGTCAGCGTTTCTAACTCTACAAAAACTCAAAACAATTCGTTTCATACGTTCCAGCTTGTAACATTCACATTATGTCAAGTTGTTTATCTTGAATTATTTTTTTTTGCCGCGAAATTATATCATACATAAATAGTTTCGTCTCGAAATGTTTTTTTTAAAAGCAAGGCTAGGAAAAAAGTTACGAAAATGCAACTTTGCAGTTTTACATTATTTAAATTAATATTTTCTTGTTGTCATTACAATAAATTTGGTATATAAATTTGAAAAAATTTTTAGCAATTCACACCTGAAAAGAAAATCACATAAAACTAATAGATTAAACTATGTCTAGAAAACTTCATTTCAAACTCTTTACAATGTATTTTCAGAAGTTAATCGTCCTACTATTCTTGCTTGCGTAATTTAGTTCATTTGCACAGAGACTGGTTAGTACTAGTAAAACACTAAGCAATAAATTAAAGTAAATTGAAGTAAAGAAGTAAATAGTTATAATGATGAAACAAGGCTCATTAATTTTTAATCTCAAAATATTATAATTTGTCATTTTTTTATTCAAATAAAACGTTTTATCATTTACCAACTTTTACAGAAGCTTTTTACTTTTAATTCTACCATGTGGTTAGTACCAATCCGATGTTGGAATATTACTGTTTAATTACATATCTTCAAAAAATTTGATTTATTATCGCGAAAGATCTGAAGAGCAGTCCATCGACGTTATTTGTAAAAACAAAATCAAAATGTATAATTTCTGGTTACTTCTAGTAGGACAATAATTAGATTTTAAACTACAACCCAAGTTACTAAATTTGCCAAATAATACTTTCTACTTTAGAATCAATTTATAGTAATCATCGTTCATAAACGTAACTGATGCACACAGTTGCCATTCTCATAAAAAGTTGTAAAACAAATTATAATTAAAGGAACTCTCTCGCAAAACAACTGAAACCGGAACGTAAAAATTGGAAAGCAGCAATGATACCAAAGATTCAAAGATCTAATTTCCGGACAACTTAAGTTGCAACATTACAATGCAGTAAGTCAGCATAGTTCCAAAGACCTGCAACAAAAAAACGCATTGCTTATATTTCTTTCAGTTTTATCTTTTTCTGTGACCTGTAAATTTTATTTTGCTGTATTTAATATAAAAGTTTACATTATTTGGAAGGTCTTACTGAAGGGAGTAGTGCTACGTTGATTGCAAATATGTCACAAGCGGTGAGATTCCAGCTCCAAGCTTTTAAAAGCGCGAGCAGCTGGTCTGCCTGCACAGCATCAGTTAAAGTTTTACTTAAAAATGGAGCAAAAATCATTATCCTATTTAACAAATGAGCTTACATCCTGGCTAGAGGAGTCTAAATAGTCATTGTACGATGCCTTGATTTTAATTAGTAAAGGAATCAAACCGTCCTTAACTTCACAAATCTATCATAATTAGCAAATCATCAACTGTCAAAACAAACGTAACACATTTTGTGAGCTCAAATGTGTGGGACTACTTCTCACCGTAACTTTCATTTTGCTTCCTAAATAGGCAACCGCGCATATTAGCAAAGCATATCCAATAGAGTAAAAGCTGTTGTATGCGATGTCTTCCGAGTTTTTCATGTGAAATGTGTTCGTAACAACACGAAATGTGCCATGAAATATTAACACACCTCCGTAGGCCCCTCCAAAGCCTTTATACTTAGAGTATAGAATTTTCAACTCGGCCAATTCGTCAATATGCGTCTTGAAATTGACCACTGAAGTAACATCTGCTGGTGCCCTTGAGTAGGTATTGCGCTTCGATACTTTTTCAAATACTTTCGCGTGCGCCGCAGCACTTTTCTGCACTCGTTTATCAAATTCTTCGAGGATAGCAATGAGCTTGATGCCGCAAATGAAAACAGTGGAAATTGCGTTGAAGTATGCTAGTGCCCAGAATATGTCTGTTGATACCATCCAGTACATAATTAAATTATCTATCCAATTTACCCCAAAAGACTCCATGTCATACCAGGATTGATAATACCAATAACTTGAATTTGACGTTGCTGCCAATGCTCCTATTGAGATAAAGGCGGTTGCTATAAGCATAATACGATGAGAGCCGAATGATTTGTTTTTAATTTGGTTAAGTGTCTCGACTACATCAAAACAATACTTAAGACACACAATTCGCAAACAGAAATCAATTACATAAAAGAAAGGACCATTAGCTACCACATCTATAAAATCAGAAAATGGCGCAAATTTTTGAATAGATGGAGATTTTATAGTGAAAAACGCTCCAGCAACAACCATATAGATCAATAATACCACCGAATATGCGGTAGCTAGCTTGTTATCTGAAAGCTCGTAATTGTGTGAGATAAGGGGAAATGTTACCGGAAAGGTACCACTTAACCAACCACTTAATGTAAAGCAGTTTTGATACAATGCCTCTAATTTTAACAAACATAAATTCATGATTTCCCATGATCTGAGTAAATTTACGAAAAGCGATTTCATACTGAATTGGCTTAGTTTCCGAAATATTGAAATAAACGCAACGGAATAGAGACTCTTGACAAACTAAACATGAGTGTCAAATACGCTTAAATTTATTTACTAATATAAAATTGCAAATAAATTTAAATATTATAATTGTGCTTTTGTATTATATTTCAAACATACATAGCAATTCTTCAAATATTTTCCTGTTCAAACTCTTTCGAAAGCTGTTTATAACGTTGTGCATTTAGTAGATGAATACGTTATGCATACGTCTAATGATTGAATTAGTTAATTGTGTACTTTGAAAATCCATAATGCTGCCGCTGTATAAACAGCGGCAGCATTAAAACTACCTTAGGTAAACGCTTGGGCTTGAATACATTTTTTCACTTATGGAATGAAAATATGTCACAAAGGAAGTCCCTATATGATGTACTCTCTGTTTGAATATACCATGAATACACAACTTTAGTTTAGGGTATTAACGTTTCGTTTTTGAATCAATTTTGTTGTAGAATTTCTAAACTGGTTAAGCCATAAAACTTTGAAATTATGAAATTTAAATAATTTCTGTAGGATGACATCTTCAAAGTTTGAATATTCTGGACTACATTCTGATAAGAATTTTTATAAGTTTAAGGTTTGGAGTATCTTTGATACAGTCCGTAATTTCATCTTGTTTTCTAGATTCTGTCAGCAACTATTTCTCCAAGTTACACTTTCTTGTGCTGTAAAATAGGACAGTAACTGCTAATTGAATTACTAATTACTATTTAACCGATTCATATAAGTAGTCTCTCCAAAATTCTGCTTGTAAAGAACCCTTTACTTGGACCAAACTCTATCCGTTACAAAAGGTATTCGACTCTGTATCTATAGAAGAATTAAAACATATTCAAGCTGTTGCTAATTAAATATACTTGTACTACGTTTAAAAGCTCAAGTAGATTTATCCGCCGTTAAAGTTATTAATAAAAATAGAAAACGTCTACCAGATCAAAACAGCCAACAGCAAAAAGCTCTATGTGCAAGTAATGTAAGCAACCTGTAGAACTGATTTTGTCAACGCTATTACGTGACAATATTGCTTAGACGTTTGATACGAGACGTTCTTTTTTCAAAAGTTCAAGAGCAATGAAAACTTCTTTTCATTTCCTTTCTTGATAGATCAATTGCTTTCACTAATAAATATAAATTAAGTAGAGTAACATTGCACCTAATATATTGTTGTTATGCCTTAAAAATCTATCTTTAAATTAAAATTATTCAATAATTAAATAAAAAAATCTTTTAACTAGCAAAATCACTTCTAATTTTTATACATATTCAAGATAATTTGTCGTCCCATGAAAACCTTCAGGAAAATTCCAAACTTAGAGGTTCCTTTGGTCGACATTTGTTGGTTCTAAATTTTTACTTTAGGACTCGAACATGTTAGTTTGAAATTTAGGTGGGGTAGATTTGTCTTGAAGATTATAGTGTGAGTGTAATTTGAGGATTGGTTATAGTATATAAGATTTACCTTTGGAAATTACAGGTGCATCGTATATCATTCCCAATTAGTTAATTATGATTAATAATTCACCATAGTAATTAGGGATGGCAATCCGTTCCGACAATAATCCGATCCGTCGCATTATAGGTCAATTCGAAACGGATTAACCGGTACATTGGATCGGATTATCGGATTTTTTTTGTATAAAAGTTTTGGCGCGAACTCAAAGAAATTCAAACTTTTTTGTTTATAAAGTTACTGAGCAACTTTGACCTGTAGAATTATTGTATTATTTATGAAAAGCGTAATGAACTCGAGCAGTACTTGTCATTGCCAGTCGTACACTAAGAAACTAATGGTGTCCTGTGTGACAAATTCAGCTGGTGGCAGGTAATGAACAAATCAATGTTCATATACTTATAGTTTATAAAATTTACTGTTTGTTTTTTAAAGGTTTAGGGGAAGGAAAGCAAATTATCTGTTGTTTCCAAATTGGCTAGAGACTATCTTGCCGTTCCAAGTGATCCATCCAAACGTGCATTTTCCAGTGTCAAAAATTTAATTGGAGAAAGACACCGATTTGCTTCCGAGACGGTCCAGAAGTTCATGTGCTTAAAAAATTGGTTGAAATGTGGAATTTATGAACAATTGATTTGTTTTTCGTTGATATAAACCTTAGTTTAGATATTAAATTAAATAAATTTGGATATCATTTATCGTAAGGCATTTAAAAATAATAATCAGAAATCCGATCCGATTTCTGAGTAATCCGACTCGGATCGGATCGTGGTGTAATCCGATGTCGGATTAACCGAGTGAACCCCTTAGTGCGACCGGATCAACCCGAAGGTTAAAATCCGACTCTAAATCCGCGGATCGCCATTCCTAATAGTAATCACAGTATTTTGAGCTGACTCTGCGTGTGTGCGTAACAATTCAAAACCCAAAGCGCACGGAAGTTTTTCTTATAAAGCACTAAACTCCAACACTAATACACTTGCGCGTGAGATTTCTCTCATTTTTCCTTCAGTGTCAATCGAGCAGCCAAGAAAGAACAACCTCAAAAAAGAGCACTCCTTTTTGCCATAGGCAACCAGAGCAGTGCTGCGCAGAAGAGACCTTTTGCTTCTAAAAATCTTACTTTAAAAATTTAATTGTACTAAGAATCCTAAGATTAAAGTCCTCCTGTCATAGGACGGTTGTCTTTACTAGTTATTAAGTAGCGTATTAGCTACTTTATGGGAATGCTCTGTCTGTCCGTCTGGTTACGCCATAACTCCCGAACGGGTTAACTTTTTTCAAATCTGTTTGCAGCCAAAGGTAGTAGGGGTCTAGGTCTAGGGTAAGGCCAAGTTCGAAGATGGATCACAGGGGCCTACTTTTAACCCTCATTTTGACGACCCCCTGAATGACCCTCAAATCCGAAAAATCGGTTTGGTCGAATTTTTGTTAGTTTTGCATGAAACAAAAAGTTATGAAAATTAAAAGGACCTTAGTGACCCCATACCCTTCATCCTTTGTATGAATGACCCCCTAAATGACTCTTCAATCCGAAAAATTCGATTTTTCGGGGTCTTATTTGCCAAATTTATTTGCATTAGTTCAACACGCTACTTACGTTACATGCGTTTGCAACGGTTTATTAAGTAGCGTATTAGCTACTTTATGGGAAGGTTTTGTCCGTCCGTCCGTCCGTCTGCTAGCGCGATAACTCTTGAACAGGTTAAATTTCTCCCTTTCACCCCGGAAGTGACCCCCTTGGGGGTCAAAAGTCAAGGTCAAGGGATATCATTCTATGACAACATGAAAAATGACCCTTACAAAAGTTGTTCCGGAAAAATTTCGGTATAGTGGAAGTGCTCAGAATTTAATGAAACTTTTTTCTACACTAATTGAAGTATGCTGAACACGAAAATGAAAGAATTTTTTTCCGGAAATGAAAAACAAAAAAGTTATGAATTTTTGAAAATTTTGAAATATGAGCAGATATCGGCATAAATTGCTTTAATTGAAATCAAAATCCAACATTTCTTCATCATCACTGTGACAACAGAGGACATTTTTCGACCCAAAGGTGGCAAAGGTGGAAGAAGGTAACATTCCATGGTAACATTCATAACCCGCTTAATAACAATAGCATACGTTGGGGCCCTTTGGGTCCGAAAAAAAACATCCTCCTGCATGCCTCCGGCGGCTGGAGCCAAGAGACGTATGAATAACAGTAGGGTGTATGGGGGGTGTTAGGCGTATGAATCTCCATGTTAAACCGATATGAGAAAAAAAACCTTTTTTCCTCCCACTTTCAAAACTCAAACCTCTCCTAGCCGACCCCTCTGAGCCGACCCCTCATCCCAAACCTAACCTACATG
>VYYI01003820.1:0-11426 GCA_021029175.1 Bilobella aurantiaca
AGCCACCCCACTAACCTACCTCATCAATGTACAAAATATGGCGCTCTTTTGTAGAGAATACGGCAAATGCAGCTGCAGCGGTTTTTGCAGGCATCGATTTCTTATCGAATTCTGACAGACGGACAAATAGACGAACTATTCTATAATAGGTGAATTGCGCATTAGCGTTTTTTAGACGTTAACTTTAACGCTAACTTTTCACTTTACGGAAAAGTTTACATGAGAACTTTATTTGTATGTTGCGCATTACCGTTTTACGTTAACATTCCAGTAATCAGAAACAGGAGTTAAAGGCCTTTATTTTGAGGGCGGTAATTAAGGACCACTTTAAACGTAAAATTCGACCATGCCTAAAGACTGCAGACTCCAGTCCAGAATTCCAATATGAATAATTTTCGCGGGGTACTTAAGGGTCCTCTTCCTAATTGACCACCTAACAGTAACTTTTGTTGGAGTTTTGCATAAATCTCAATTTTGTTAAACTTTAGGTTTGCTTATAAATCGAAGACCTCGTAGGCCCTTAAGCACCCTCAGTCATAAATTTTGTTTTTTATATTTTTTATCTATTAATTAGACATGAAGTCATTGAAAAATTACAGTAATACGTCAAGCAGAATTGCAATCTTAATTAGGAGGCCCTTAAGTACCCTATTAGTAGTTTAGATACCCTCCAGTGCTCTTGCTCGCTTCATTTTGGTTCTAGATTCGCTAAAATATGGAATTTATCTCTTATCTTCCCTTTGCGATTATGTTCCCCTTAAGGGTACCAAGTTTTAAGTATTTTGTGTTCCAGAGTACTTAAGGGCCCCCATAGTATTTTGTCTTCCAGGGTACCCACGACTTATAAAATTGATGAGCGGTCAAATACAGCACTTTCTGCTAAATTCGTAGACATTAAAATTATTATTTTTTAGTTTCCGGGAACTTAAGGGCCCTCTTTGAGTACTCCGTATATGTTGTTACCGATGTATAATTAAATTTTGTGTACTTTTCTTTGTAGAATATAATCATATTTAATAACACAATTTAATTAATGTAAGGGTACTTAAGGGACCCCTTAAGGGCCTTAAGCCTTAATAGGCGCTGAACGGGAGGAAGGAGATTTTGTGCGAACTTTACTCACTAACAGTAAAATGTGGCAGGAGAAAACACAGTTATTATTATGCCGATTTGCTGCGTTTTTAGTGATAATGCTGTATACAATAACAATAAAATGACACATTCAGATAATTTAGTTCCGAGTTCCGTTAAAGTTTCTCTGTTTCAATACAGGCTTGCTTTTTCTACTATAAATACACATTAAAATAGCGTCATGGAGAGACTTGCAGTAGGGCGATAGAGTGCTTTTTCGTCATTAAGTCACACTTAGGCAATCATCGGAAAGTTATGTATGCCTAATGTAATTAGAGCTTATAACGAATGATTAAATCACTTTACAAAAACTTACAATTACTCTAATGGAGCCAAATCAATTACTATAATTAATACTGCCCCTAATCTATTGCGTAAATTGATGTCTTCGAAATAGAAAAAATAGCAAATTCTTGCATGATTTTACAATTGTAGAGAAGTATGAAGTGGTGAACCTTATATACCTTATTTTTGTATCTCTCTCCTAGTAACTTAAAAAACGCACTGTACACGGAGTGTTCAAACGAACAAAGCAAAAAGTACAGCGCCTTTCATTCTACAATTTTCAAATTCCATACACTTAAGTTTTCTTTGTACAAAACATAGTTATGCTTTCAAGAGTTTCTAGTTTATGAAATGATTGATCGAAGTTTTAGTCAAATATTTACATAACTTTGACTTTCTCCGCCGAGTTGAGTGATCGGTTTAAATGAAACATAATACATTTGGTTTGAAAAAAATTTCATCGGTTTTAGACCTCAAATTGCCAACTTATTAAAAACTTTGGATTTCTATTCTTATTTCCAAAAATTGAAAATAAGACATATATAGTTCAAAAGAAGCGAAAACTTAAATACTACTAATGAATCCAAAACTCTGTTTTAGCTTTGCATATTTAGTTCAAATAAGCGTGTTATATATTGACGTTGCACAATGTATTCTGAACGTAAACACGTATACAAATGAAATTCAAGCAAATCTGCGTCAAATTTACACTAGCAGTTCTACGTACCGCTGCCAAACATTACACATTTCTTCTATCATACCTTCAGAATTACCTTTATTACAGATTTCAACCTTTCCTACTATACTTTCTTACGTCAAAAATGGGACGCAAGCAAGTTTTTTTGATCGAGATTACAGTGAAAACGACATTTTAAGTTCCACTTCCTTTGGTCAACTGCGGCATACTCCGAGCTGTCTTGCGCAACTTTTGTTCCTGCGTCAACAGGATGATCTGCGTCAAGTTAGAAGTCATGTTAATGATATTTTGTTTCGCAGGCTTGCTCGCCCTTCGGCCGACTTCTTCTTCCTTATTGGCCCAGAGAAATTGGTTCGAGCCTTTGCGTCAAGTCAGTTAGGTAGAGACATTCGATTTAAATACGGGATTTTCATTGACAACTCACACACGACGACCTACGACTTTTGTCGCAGCTCAAGGTTTTTAATTAACGCTTTTGAGAGACGTTGTGACAGTGTTCTAGGAGGACAGCACTTGATCGCAACATCGGTTATGCACATTGTTAAAATTCGCTACGAGAACAATCCCGACGGGAGTCGTAAATGGGGCGCAGGGGTCTATTTTTCCCTAATTGAAGAGGCATCCTTGCGTTACAATTTTACGTTTGCCGTAGGCTACGCCCAATTCCGCGGTGCAGCAGGCTTTGTCAAGAATGGAGTTTGGTACGGTGCTGTCGGTGAAGTGTTTAAGCGCCAAGCTGACCTTGCCTTTGGTACTGGGATTACCGTTCACCGCTACTTCGTCGTTGACCCATCTGCGACAATTTCCTACTTCGGCCGCGCCTTCTACGTCAGTGCACCTCAAGTCACCAGTAGCTGGACCTCGGTCTACCGGCCCTTGGACCATTTCATTTGGGTTCTTATACTAGCTTCATTCTTGATCTCCCTGCCGACCTATTACGTATGCGCGAAAGGATACTTCATGTTTAGGAGATACTACCTACGCTCAAACATTCAGCTATTTGCTGCCGTGGGAATCACGCTTACTGAAATACTACTAGAACAGGGTACTTCAATTTGGAGTTGGAAAGGGACGCGCATGAAGTGTCTATTTGTGGTATGGGCCTTCAGTGCCCTAACCCTAGGGACCGGTTACCGGACAAAGCTTGTGTCATTTCTCACGTCACGTGACAAGGAGCCGTACCCTAGGACACATCGTGACCTTAGCCTATCCCCCTACACGATATATTTTCGTTACTATGGAGGAATCCCCTATCGGCACATGGTAGAATCTAAGGATGAAATGCATAAGAGATTCCTAAAGAGAATGCTTATCGTCAACTCTTCTACCGAGTGCGTCATCAAGGCAATTTTGACGGACCACTCTGCCTGTCTTGATTTTAAGTTGACATCAGAGTACGTCATTGGCACAAATGCCACGCTCTATGCGCATGGGCGTAACGAAGTGCTCCTCCCCTCCGAAGATAGTGACGTCGTACTCAACCTCGTAGTTACGTTTCGGAAACAGTCGCCCTTGGTCGAGTCATTTAACTACATTATCTTGAGGGCCTTGGCAGGGGGTCTTTTAGATCATTGGATGAGGGCTGATTGGAATGTGCAAAAAATTCAAGGCGCAAAATGGCTCAAGAGTCAAAAGGGCTCCAAAATAAAGGACAAAATTGAAGGGCTTCTAATTTTGAAAACCACAAGTCCCCTCTCATTGGGAGACTTGAGAGGGGCGGAGGCCGTTTTCGGAGTGGGAGTGATTTTGAGTATTCTATTTGGCTGCGCAGAAGTCATTTACAGAAAATGGAGTTGTGCACTGAAGCAGTGTGCAATGGAATCGAAAGAGGAGAGTAAGGAGCTGACAGAGAAGCAATATAAGATAATTGAGATCATTCAGTGGCAGAATATTTAATGTATCTCTGTCTTTTTTCACGTTCCCTTAGATTAATTTCCGTTACATTTATTTTTGATACCATGTAATGCCTAGCGCGGTGCCAGTTAAAATTTATATTTTGATCATTCTTGAAAAAAAAACTGCTTTGACAATTTTGAAAATAAATATGAAAGTTTGGCTTTTTGTTCAAAATCGTCTTTATTCATTAAATAACCTGAACAATTACGTGCACTTAATATTACTCATTTTTTAACCGAACTTTGCACTAATTGCTTTGTGTGCGTCATGGTTGTAGAAACCTTACATCATTCCTCGCTCATCTCCAATTGATAAGACTTTAAAATACTAAAATGTAGGGTTCTTGGGAAAAAAATGTAATTGGAGAGCAAATGAGTGCTGCGCAGCAGCGCTCCTCTACTTTTAAAATGTTGAAATAATGAACATTACCAGGCCAACCTACTGCAGGAGAATCCGGAAATTTAAACTGAATTCTCCTGTCCATGGACGGCTTGTTTGGCTTAGTACATACCCGTATGCGTATTGCATGTACAATACTTATATAAATATTATTCAATTTTCAATTTCTTAACAACACACCCAAGTCATTCTCCTGCTGGGTTATATATTTGAACTCCTCCCTATCTAACTATCTGTGCGTAACGGTTGAACAAAAACTTCAAACATCACTCATTCTCTTCTCCTCAGATAGGCATTCAAAATGCAAAATTTAATCTTTGTTTTTATATAAAGTAGGGGAGATATCCAGGAATTAAAATTTCAGTCTTAACAAGACGTGTTTTCTCATTAGTCATTAATAAACGTACACAACTTTAACAAAGCTGCTGCACTGTACACATACCAATTCATCAGAACCAGTGTAAATCTACCGTCTTGCAATTGCAATCCAGAAACAGCCGGATAGTTTTTTTTATAATTTATGCAAGAAATAATGTGTTCAAAATCTGCAATTTAATTTTGCTTAAAACAAAATTCTTCACTTGATAAACACCAAAGTTAAGACACCTAAAATTTTTATTAAGCTAAATTTGAAAGCAGCATGAAAATCTGATTGGGTAGCGCTGATTTGAAGTTGAATGATGTCTTTCCTGAAGTCTACATAACTCAAGGACCCTTAAGCCATTTGCGTCATCCCTCCCCTTCAAATTGTGCAGATACTATCTCGCCCGAAGTAACCTCGCATAACTTCCCAATACATCGTGCAGGGCCTTGACGAATCATCGACTCCCTGATTGCCTGTGTGTGTACGGATTGCACTACAAAGCTACCAATAGCTATTCAAAACTACAGTTCACTGCCAAACTCAATTGCACTTAGGATTTATTTCCAAATGTAAGTGGCCGAGCTGGTCGCACAGTGTCAACAACACTTCATTTTGAAAAAAATGAACATCTGTTTTAAATACTTTTTTGTCAAGAATAGAATAACTAATTGCGTTGCTATTAAAAAGTTTACGTATGTACCTACTTATATCTTTAGCTAAACTCGGTCTGCCGAACTTTTCAATGCGTAAACGGTGTTACTTATACTCAACTTTGGATGTTCTGCACACCACAACCAACGGTGTGCTGCCGAGTGTTGTGGTGAGGGCGTAAATAAAACAGAGTAGAATAGGATATGGTTTCATAAAAACATTTTGGAACAATGGTGAAGCGGAAAGGAATCCGCTACGAAAATGAATGAATTGACGTTACTGCGTTGCCCTTTACTATTTATTAAAAACATATGTTACAATTCAATAGATATATAATTTTTATATTTACGATTTTAACTGGAATTACACCATTTTTTCTATATATTCCTCTCGTCCAAGTTATTGATTTTAGAAATATGAAGAAATGCATAGATATTTAGAAAAGTAAGAAAGCATTCAAACTTTGATAACAACATTTATAAGAAATTTGACAACATAATATTAAGATGATTCTCGATCAATTGTCTTTTGTCACCCCCAAGCTTACACGTTTTGCTAAAGCTTACAAAGATTGTAGGCAAACCTTGTGCCGAACCAGGCTGTAAATAATAACATTACTAATTAACTAAACAAATTTTCAATTCACCTGAGCAAATTAATCTCCACACTCGCATCCTTCTAGGGTGCATTTGGCTTTCGTAACTTCAACTAAAACTTCCTTGTGGTATGCTTCCAAGATTTGGCGTTGGGCGGCATTAGGCTTAAAATATCGTTTATTAAAAAAAATGTATAGAACAATGCTGTGGAAGCATTTCTGATAAATGTTTACCACTTTACCTCTGATCTCATACGAAAAGATAATTTTTCAAGCCGCGGAAATTGGTGTGCTTCAGTCGCTTTTGAAACCAACTTAAACACCCAAGTTTCATCGGGGAACATTTCAAAAAACAAGGATTTCAGTTCTATAAGAGAAAAAGTTTTAGTTTAATTATTTTGTGTTAATAAATCAAATTGTAAAAAAGGTATATTATGAAAATACTTTAAATGTTTTTGTATTAAAGCAATGTAAATACTATTACAAACCTTTTAAATTTTCAAATTCAGGCATTAGCTTCATCAATTCAGTTTCATTCATATCCAGTGCCTTGATAATGATTTCTTCCAAGTGAACCATTTTGGTTAGCACAACTCTTAAGTGGCTAGCGGATGCTGGGAGTAAATGAATATGTTTCAAATTTGGAAAAATTCGATCCCATTTTTCAATAAAAACTTCCTGCGGAATCCTTTCCAGGGTCAAGCTCTTAAGCGTTTCAAACACACCGGCTTCTGCGAACATTCCGTGCCTTTCATAGTAATGTGTCAATTTGAGTGATTGTAAAGACGGGAACTGCCCAGATTGAAAAGGGTGAAAAATCGGCAAATGCTTATCAAGCTTTCGAAACGAAAATGGCAAAACAGAAAAGGTTCCCAGTTTCTGCATTTTTGGAAATTTAAATTTGTGCGTTGCTTCAATACTGCAATGCAATTTAAGCGTTTCCAAACAATGGCTTTGCGCTTCCATCAGTCGGCCAAGTTCCGTCAAGAACAATTCTTCATCTTTGTCTAAAACATATACACATATAACATGTTATATACATAATATAACAAATAAATTCTTTAAATTATACTTAGTTTTGAATACACAATTATTTGCCAATGTTTGCAAATTGTACATAGAAAATGCACCTGGAATGTAATATATTTGGTTAATCTGTATTTACAACTCACCGGAACAACCACAAGAGTTGTCAATGCGGAGTGTTAAGTTCCTGAGTGAAATTCCAAGTTTGTTGAATTTTTTAAGAAATTGAGATGCTCCGACTTGAATGCGCCAATTAAAGCTCATTATAAATGGCGTCGGAGTAGTTCTAGCTTGTATCTTTTCCACCATCAACGCAAGCGCAGCTAAGAAAGCATCAGAACGCCCTTGCCCTTGAGTGTCATGCAAGCCGTAGTCAATGTAAAATTCTTCAAGAGCCGGACAACTTTCGATCCAACTTGACATTAGTTGAGGCTTGATGTTAGAGACAAGAGGGTCATCACTGCCGTATGAAGCCAATGTCAACTTTTTTAGCTTTGGGAGTATAATTGGAAGTTTAGGTGGAAGGCAATTTGCTTGTCGGTCTCCAGTTATGTACAATTGTTCCAAACCAGGAGCTTCGGATAGCAATCGTGTTATTTTACGTTGGCTAACAACAGCTTCTGCAACGTCATCAGACATGGTAACTATTGCATATTTGATGGCAAATTTTCCACGCTCCGCCGAAAATTTCTCAATACGCTGTTCCGACATGACGTCGAGTGCCACACCGTCGTAACGAAGAACCTGAATAAAAAAAAGTATAGTTTAATGTGCCCATATGGAGTTTGTTCTAATACATAGAGCTACGCCTTTATCTATTATAGGATGTTTTTTTAAGTTGTGGCAACTTCAACATTTTCGTTGATTTTAATTAAATTGTAAAAAATTAGAGTTTTCAACCAACTTTGTCACAAGTTTTGGTGTTTTGAAACATTAAAAAGATTATAATTATAGGTAAACCTACCATTCAATGACAGGGATTATTTATGATTACTTGTTTTAGCAATAGACTGAAACTTGATACCTTGATTTTTTTTTCAATTTAAGGGGCGCCTTCAAATAACATTAAACAATCGTTGAATTTTCGTATCCGGTAGTTACAGACTAGATTAAGCAAACTAGCTGACAGTCGCTGACTATGCTACAGTTTTTAAAACCGCTTCGAGTCACGCAATTTTTTTCTTAATTGATAATTACACGGAAGAAATTAAATGAAAATTATTTTGCACGTTAAATTATTGCTTCTATCAAATCTACGAGGAAATTTCTATTCTTAATTAGTTGAATTTAAATAATATCGTATTTATATTAATAAGCTTAAAATCACTAAATCGAACAAAAGTGTGCTTAGAAGAAGTGAAAGGGCATTTAGATGGAAAAATTTCAATATCTACATTTATTAAACGTTATAAATGGTTCCCATAAGCCACCCAGTACTCTTCTGTGTGTACATAAAAAGGTGTGCTGGCTATCAACTGTCTACATTTCGAGAACTATCGGTATTTTTACTCGGCGGTTTATACCTTCCCTTGTGGTCCAGCTAAAATTATGGTGAAGATATTTAAAAAAAAAGTTGACCAAATTTTCTACATCGTTGTTTGAAAATAGTTTAATTTTTGTTTTAATTGATAAGTTATTCAGGTTTGAAATTTGGTTCCCAAAAAAATCGGTAGTAATGAATAACTTTTTTTGCAATTTTGTCAACCAAACCTCTAGCCTGAAGTGTCTTATTTCATTTGAGGGATCGTGGTGACTTGTAGACTTATTGTACGCTTCTGTATAAACTTTCGCGTAATTTTTGATTTTTCCATCTTAAGAACGAATTGATGAATCTTGTAAAATTGTTAAACAAACTTTGCTTTGGCATCCGCATAACTTTGTGACCTTTTTTAACGCTAAATGTCGCTTAATCTTGTTTTAATTCTATGCATACATTTAAAAAAATTAAAATTACCTAATTTAATTTACGTTAACAAAGTCAACAGATGTTGTAACTTTAATTTGTATATTTGTAAACAACGGTTTTAAATAACTACTCTAGCCATGCTATTGTAATAAACAAATTATTAGTTTACCATTTTGGCGAAACACAATGTTGTAAATTGAGATTCTGGAGTGTTGTGCAGACAAATTGATAGTTGTGCAAAGAATACTTGTACTAAACAAGTTTAGCCAAAGAATCCGCAGTACTTATTAGACCCAACAAAACACAAGAGATATAAGGATTCATATTAATGTTGTTCCCTCAAATTGCCTCTCAAACACGTGCACTTTGAGAAATGCTTCCTCTCAAGAGGCAAAAATCCCATTGTTCTTATAGAACATGTAAACTAAGAATACGGCTTCTCCGAATATCAATTATCAAAGAACTATAAACACCATAGTTGATCATAAACATCGTATCTTCCAACTAGGCAGGGGTCATTGGACTTCATGAATTCGACCATAATATAATCAAAATTATTAACGACTTAACGAAATTATAACAGACTTATTTCAAAAATTAAGTTAGAGGTAAATTCTTCAGAATGAAGATCAAGTGAAATTTGTGACGGATGAAATAAAAATCGATAATTATTTAAAATTGTAAACGGTTGAGTATCGTGTAAATCTTCTACGAATTTACGAAAAAAAATCATCTGAGAACTGTTTAAGACACATGCGGTTCATAATTGGGTTCTAAACATAACGTGACGATTTTATGACGTATGCTAAAATTTTACACTTAAGATTTAAACTTAAGAATAAATTATTTTTGATGAGGATCAAAGAAATAATTTCAGTTAGCAGGAAGCTTGGCTTCAATATCTAAAGGAAAATTTATAATTGTAGCTTTTGTTTTTAAGCATAGAATGTTTTTTTAGTTGAGTATTGTTTAACAAAGTTGATCTACTCCCCAATACAACTATTGGTCTATTTGTCAGAAGCATTATTCATATTACTCAAAACATTGTTTCCATGTTTCAATTTTCGATTTTAGTTTTAGGTAAGGCGATGGTTAACTGTTAGATGTCTACAAAACGACTATTTTATCAATAAATTTGATGTGAATTTCTTTCCATTGAAACTTAACCGCTTGGGAAACTACCAGATTGAATAATATCTGAACCATCTAGTGAAATAAAACTCGTTTTGAAATTGAAATAACGATCTTTAAACTATAAGACATTGCTAAACATGCTACCAACAGCTATCAGAGAGGCGTTTTTCAAAGTCATTGACGAAAACGCAGGTTAAATTGAAATATTTTATTTTATTAATATTTATTAATTATAATAATTATTTTAATTATTTAACGGGAAATGTCCTTTTGTATTATGCGAAGTAAACTTGTCACGTAGTGAAACAAGTCATGAACACAACTTTAGTCCTGTTCGGAATCACCTTAATCACTAACTACTACAATCTACCGAGCTTTTATTTTTTTATTTTTTCCAAGAATAGTATTGGAACCATTAACCAATTTACTCGGTCGTTTCCAGTTTCAAAAATAAAAAGAGTTTAAAAAAGGAACTTATTTCCTTTTTCACACAGCATCAATTTCAATTTTCAAACTAAATTCATAATATTTTTAAAGGAAATTATATCCAACAAGCATATACTTTACCGAGATGTGGAGTCTTAGTCTATTCCTAGTTTCCTAGAAATAGGAGTCAAGATGTAGCTAAAAATCTCAAAAAAAATAATGATACAACAAAGAAAGATGATGGTCAGGTGGTTAGAAAATTAAGAATTTTGAAATTAAAAAGTTAAAAAAAAAATCTGAAATTTCAGATGCTTCTGACTCCTCCAAATTTTTCGGTACACCAAACTTTGGTTGTAAACTAATGGCACGGTATTCTGAAGCAACTTTCCTTAGTGCAATTAAATTGGGCAATTTCGGTGCCTGTGATCAAACGTCGGTATTTTCTAACGTTCCCATCGCAACTAACCGCTGCCGTCATCAAAATAATTGTATTTTGGCCAACTGGGAAAAATACTACAATTCCAAATAAAAACTGTTAAAAAAATGAAGTTAAAAAAGCTGGTAAAATTACTGAAGCCGCACTGTCGAGCAAAGTGCTAACGCCATGATGCACATTCATGATGGAGAAATTGTTTGAACCGAACTCTGGATTTGAATTTTCTCTTTTGAATCTCGCGCGTCAGTCCCACATTTCCCCCATATAGTTCAAAAATAATTTTAAATAATTTTAAAATGTCGTGACAACAATTTCGGGTGTACTATTTAGCTGGTCCGCACGGTATAACTCAAGGTCGCTTGGCAACTAAATAGTGGACTTTTCTATAAGGTTACGCCATACCTCTGTTGATCGCGATTTTTGCGAAAAAATTAAAAACGCCGAGAAATACGCCGAGTTGTTTAATAGCAGAATAACTAT
>VYYI01003821.1:0-11425 GCA_021029175.1 Bilobella aurantiaca
ACTGATTGCCTTTGTCGTAAAGCCTTCTTCTCTCTCATTCTCTTAACTACCTTAAAAAGTGTAGTTTAATCAACTACAAGTAAGCGAATAGGAATGAGCGTTTGGACGCTTCAAAGGGTGTGGCTGATAGAAATTCGCGACAGAGCGAATCGTTTTGGTTCACCTTTATTTGAGGAAAGTAGAAGAGGAAATAGAGTGACCAAGCCCCAAGGTGGGATTCATCCCGGTGACTTTCGCAACACAGCGAATTAAGTCATTCTCTTCTTTCTTTCTTTTTTGGTTCTGCGTTTTGCATCAATGCGGGTAGAAACAAAAGGTTCCCAGGCGACAGAGGCCTACGGAAAGTGAGAGTCAGGGTGTGGCTGACAAGGGTCATTCCCGTGAACCCTTACTTAGGAAAGAGGGGAAATGGAAATTGACTGGAACGTTCTTTTTCCTTACTTTTTCTTAATATTGATGTTTTTAAACGAAAGGAGAAGAACATGGGCATCAGAAAGAACGTGACACTTTCTTTCACCGTAATGGTCGAGAAATACATAAGGAAAGGATTTATGTGACTAGGACTGAACATAACAGTCGCCATAACTTAAAATGACTCAATGACCAGCCGGATAAATATCGGGCAATTTTTAAGGGTTCCTTCTCGGTGAAGATAATCCGATGACCCTCGACTCTCGAAGCACCCATCGTAGTAGACTAAAAATTAAGTTAAGATCCACAAAACTCTTATCTTAATTGTTAGTGCTTTTCTTTTATAAACCACTTAACAGTTTTTAAGTAATAACCGTCACCACTCGTTTAATTTACGCAAAGCCCAAGTTGACTGAAATTGGCCTGAGACGTGACACCCGGAGGTTGTTGTTTAAGTGGGTCTAACCTTTGAGATCACGGGTAACAGAAACTAATTAATTTTGACAAGAAACGCATTAGTTTTATGGCCAGTAAGTTAAAAATTAACTAGAGACAAGACCGATTGTCACTAATCCAAATTGGTTTTGTGTAAGCCGAGATGCCGTCATTAGTCTTGACCCCGTGAGCATTGTTGGCAGAAATGAACAATTACGACGAAATTAAACTGGGTGGCAAATTAGCGTATACGCCGATTAAAGTCGGATAGGTCGACTAAGGAGTGGCCCCTAACGCCAGCCTTCTATTAACATGTACTGCTAATAATTAAATAATTAAGGTTAATTAAATACGCAGGAGTAATGAGCGCCTGCCGTCCATACTAAACCAAATGGATTGGTTTTCAAGCGGTTAGTTTAGGGACGGGAAAAAGGGAGCCTGGCAGGGAGACCCAATTCACACTCTCTCCTCCTGAAATTGAGATTATTTTGAATGGAAAATTGAATAGTGCGTTCATTAATCCGAAATTGGAGATCTACAATGTGACCTAGAATTTTTCGTTAAATAATTACTGACCAAGGTAAATTGATAAATAGACCGATCGAAACGAATTGAATTGATTTAATTGAAGTGGTTATAGTAAGCGGATCTACCAAAATCCCGAAATGCAAGGTCCGGAAATTCCGAAAATACCCTAAAGTGACCGGATTAAAGGGTGTATTCGCAGTATTGTCCTCACAAGCCTACTAGTAGTAATTAATTTAATTATTCCAATCGGAGCCAATTTGAATTTCTTAAGAACCAAGTTAAGGTCCTATCCAATTCACCTTACTTTGGAGTACGTCAAGACAAAGGGAGTTTTGATTATGGTAAATTTATCGATAATTAAAATGTTGGATCTACTAATTCTTCATCAACTCGGAGCCTCTTTGCGATGACCTATCGCCTAACCATGATCATTTTAAGAACTCCCTGATCCCGGTGTATTAAGTTTCATCCGAGTAACCGTTCTTTGGAGACTTAGTAAAAGGAGTACCGGAAGACGAAGGGGTCACCTTAACTCAGCCTTTGTTTGTCAGATAGGAAAGCAATGAGAACGAGGTCAAACTAATTAAATTTTCTTTGGAAGGTTAATTAGACTAGGGATTGACCGAAACCCCATGTGTCAGGCTTACGTAGCCAAACGACCCCGTCCTTCGACAGTAGGTTTACGCCGTAGCCTAATTTAATAGGGAAAAGAGAGAACAAACTCTCACCCAGACATGGGACCAAGTGGTGACCTAGCCACACTCCGACATGGGAGGAATTAAATCGGAGCTAATTAATCCGGTTCTACCCGTCTTCCTGGTTAAGTAGAAGGACCAGTTCCATAAGCGTTAATCTATGGTTACCAAACCCATGGCTACGTCCATGAACCCGGGGCTCTCTAAGTAAACCCTTTCCCTTTAGCAAATCACCCCGGAGTAACCCGGCGGTAACCTACCGCTAGACTAGCAATGTTAGAAATCCCACGATTCTGAATCAGGACGAATCAAGTGGGCTTGGGACTTCGGATCTACCATAATCTGAAGGTATTTAGATACCAACCAAGTGATCCTACCTTGAACAAGTCCGTCCTGTATTCCTGGTGCAAATAAGGTTCAGAGAGATTAATTAAGAAAAACGAAACGGATTAATTAAAATTTAACTTAAGAAAATCTGGATCAACCGAAACCCACGCTAATCGGTGAAGATCAGTTGCGGAAATATTAATCCAAGGTTACCATACCTTGGATACGCCAATGTCAAGGTTATATCAGTTCGGGTCCAGCATATGGTTAAGCGCTCATTAACCACGACGTCGCCAAAGTTATACCCGTGTGACCCTCTCAAGAGATGGTAGAGGATTAGAATAAGTCCTAAGATAATCGGGAACCTTGACCCTGAGACCCCATCGGGGTGACCTTGCCTTGGATACGCCCGAGTCCAGTGACCGATAGTGGAAGGTCCACGAAAAATAAGGTGGGAATAGTAAAGATTAAGTCCTATAATTAAACTACTCTGGATTAACCAAAATCCACAAGTAGTTACGACAGAGCTTGACAGCCCCATCCCTAGACGGCAAGACTAAACTACGTAGTCGGTCCTACGTGCGTGAGGTTACTTAACCCCAACATTGAAGGTAAAATGGCCATTCCATTAATGAAGAGAGAAAGAATATAATCGAGGGTGTTGAACGGCCATTCAACATTTGAGATTACATTCTGCACCAGAAGACCAGAAGATTCAATCAAGACGCACGTATGCCAGACCAAAAATTAGGATGGTTATTAGGGAGAATAAAATGATCAATTCCTCTGCTTGTCCACCCCAATGGACATAAATTGGGAAGTGCCGATGTCGAACCAAGTACTCAGAACGGACCGGAAATCAGCGAGCCCAACATCGTCCAAGGTTAATCCTTCAAGCGACCATAACTTGAACGCGTCTACACCCGGGTACACCATGACCAACTATAAGTCCGTAGAGCTCACGGACTAACGGTGGTAATCGGCCGTATGTGTCAGTTGACCGATGATGGGTTGGTTAGTTGAAAATTAAGACTCACCTCCGGAGTAATGTTAAGGTACCCTCCCCTGATCAAGGAGGGTAAGCAGAGGCCTATCGACAGACATAAGGCCTCATGTAGACGCCGTTGCCGTTGTCGTTGCCGTTGTCACGTGAGAACGGGGCCCCGTGGAAAATGGAAACTCAAGGACCTTTTGGTAACGGGTCCAAAAGGCCGAGCCAGGGTCCCCTAAAAAGGCCTTAACCTCAAGGTTCCTTGAGTCATGCCGTCGCCATTGTCACTTCCAACGCCGCTGCCGTTGCCGTTGCCGTCGTCCGTAGGGCGCCCTAGAAACATAAGCTCAAGGATCTTTTGGTAACGGGTCCGAGAGGCCAAGCCAAGGTTCCCTAAAAAGGCCTTCAGCTCAAGGTCGCTTGAGCCATGCCGTTGTCGCTGCCGCTTTCGTTGCCCCTAAACTCAGGGATCTTCGAGTGACGGATCCAGAAGGCCGAGTCAAGGTTCCGGAAAAGGGCCTTCAGCCCAAGGTCGCTTGAGTCCTGCCGTTGTCGCTGCCGCTGTCGTTGCCCCTAAGCTCAAGGAACTTTTGGTAACAGGTCCGAGAGGCCGAGCCAAGGTTCCCTAAAAAGGCCTTAGCTGACGTTGCCCCTAAGCTCAGGGACCTTTTGGTAACGGGTCCAGGAGGCCGAGCCAAGGTTCCCTAAAAAGGCCTTCAGCTCAAGGTCGCTTGAGTCATGCCGTTGTCGCTGCCGCTGTCGTTGCCGTTGTCAGATACCGCGGTGTCTTCGCTTCAGCTTCACCCACCCAACTTTTAACCGTCTTTAAAATCCAACTATCGCCTTCTATGTTAATAAGTTAAAGAGCATAAGAATATCCTGGAACTTAAAACAGGATGGCGGAGGAAAACGAACGTTTGACTCAGCAGTTCATGAGAACCCTGACAACCCCGCGGGGGATTGACCAGGAGGTAGGAGAGTCGTCTTCCGGAGATGGAGAGGACACACCAGTCGGAACTCTACAACCCGGTAGAGGACTAAACGTAGGTGGGTCATCCCAGACTGACAGGGACACCAGGGGAGTTAGTGTGGAGGGAAACAGAGGAGACCCTACTCCTGACCCCAATGCTTCTATGTATCTCCCACAGTTCCGAGCAAGCCCGGGAGCAACATGGCACCCAGGGAGACGAGTTCAGTTCTCAGACGGCGCTAACCGACCTGGTCAGCACCCAAACGAGGGTTCGAATGCGCAAGGTCAGGCGACTGGGCCTGACTCTACAACCGACCCGTCGTTCAGACCCGTCCGAATTCCGATTCAACCCAATCGGTTCTCCGGACTGAAAGGAACGGATGCGCAGTCCTACCTCGAACACTTTGAGAGAATTAGTCTCTGTAATGGTTGGGCGGATTCGTTTAAATTGATACATCTACCTCTATATCTCACCCACTTCGCCGACCGGTGGTATGGGGCAGCGACCGCAGAAAGATTTCGACAGGGAAAAGGAATTTGGACGTGGGCTGAGTTGACAGCCGCGTTCAAGCGACATGCCACGTGCTCAGCATCTAAACCGGATAACGAGTGGCAACTTCTGTCTAGACGACAAAAATCTGGAGAAGGCTGCCTGGAATATTTCATCCATATGCAGAACCTAGCCGACCGAGTTGACCGGAACATGGCGGAAGAACTCAGGATCAAATACACCTTGCGAGGGTTGGACCCGGCCATTAGAAAACAGGTCGCTCTGCATAATGTCGAGACTATGTCGGAATTAAAGACACTGTTGGAGATAGCCGAACTCTCCGAACAGTTGGACGTCAAGTTTTCCGAACCCAACGAAGTCGTATTTCGGACTACGGAGACCGAGTCAGACCCTGACCGTGTGGATAGACCAAGTAGGCCACCACCCCTAAGCCAATTTATGCCGGCCGACAATCAAATGCATCAGGCATGGAGTTTCAAAGGCAATGAGCCAAACCCACATAGAGGGGACACCCGACCTCGCAGTTTGTTGGGAGAGATCCCGGCCTACCGACCTCTTGAAAGACCGACTCCACACTACCCGCGCGGTCAAGGGACTACTTCAGGTTTCCCAAATCCGAGGCCCCACCAGAGCCAGGGGAACTTTAGGAATGGAGAGTTCCCCGACCTACGCCGAAATCACGACCACCCCCAGGACCCTCAGGAACCAGGCTGGCGGGAGGAGGTACGCCAAGGGCCTCGTAGACCTCCTCGAGAACAAGCCTTGATAGAAAGACGCTGTTTCCGGTGCGGAGCGGAAGACCACTTTATTCGAGACTGTCCTTTTTCTTCTAGAGCCTCGGATTCAAAAAACTCCAGGAGCCGGGCGGACAATCACTGAGCCGGCCCAGGCGAGCTTCGATTGTTCCAAAACGTTGTCAATTTAGTCCAAGTAAAAGCTCCCCATATACTTCTCCGGGCCAAAATTAGTGACATTCCCGTTTACTGCGTCATTGACTCAGGAGCCAGTGGGACAGTCCTAAACTCGAGATTGTTACAACCTTGTAACTTGGATCTCATACCTAACCCGGTAGTCATTAAAGGGTTAGAAGGTAACCCCGTCCCGATCCGGGGGGTGACCGACCTTAAGTTGGACATTCAACCAGGTCTGAGAATTCTTGCTAGGGCTTGGGTCATGGATGGAGTTCATGACTTTGACATAATAGTGGGGAATAACGTACTCCGAGAGTATGTACGGAGTATCAACTACGACGAGAACCTCCTGGAATTTAAGGATGGGGTAACGGTTGACCTGTGTAATGACCAAGAGATACAAGAGGCCGAACGACATGCCGTAGCCAGGCGCAGGTTGCCGGACCAAACGGCAACCCTGTCCCAATACGAGATCCTCTTTGATGGAGATGAGTTAGTGATAAACCCTTTTGAGTGTTACAGGGTAGTCGCTCGTATCCGTGACCGTAGGGATTTCAAAGAAGAAGACGATTTACCAGTCGAGTTTGAAATATTCGACGGAGGACAAGACCCCGCCCTGATGGGATTGAATATCCCGTCTCAAGCTGTCCAACGACACCTACGAACTAGTGAAGTTAGTTTGTTAATTGGATGTAAGGAGGACCCCGTCACGATGACGTATGGTCAGAGTTTGGGTTTCTTGAGCATAAGACAAACCCCGTTTGTGTTTATGGTGTCCGTTGCCAAGGAAGTTACATTCGAATCACAACTCGACCCGGAGTTGCTCCCTTCCCAAAAACAAGACCTCACAAATCTATTGACGGAATATGAGGACCTAGTCGCCCAACCAGGGGTGTCTCTACGGTCGTCCAAACTAATGTCAGACGAGATTGAGTTGCTCCCAGACTCAAAACCGGTACAGAGTAAACCCTACAATTACTCAGCCCTGGAAAGAAGGTTCATCGAAGCTTGGACGAACGAACAACTGGCCATGGGGAACATCATACCCTCAAAATCGGAATGGGGTAGTCCAGTCGTCCTGGTTAGGCAAGGTCACAGTGATGGGTCGATGAGATTGGCGATTGATTACCGGGCTGTCAATGCCAGGACCCGTAGGATTATATACCCTACACCCAATATTCAGACCCTTCTTGATACCCTCCAAGGCCAGCGGTACTTTTACCAGCCTCGATTTGAAGTCAGGATATTCCCAATGTGGGCTACCCGAGAAGTCGCAACGAATTGCGGCCTTTGTCACCCATATGGGACTCTTCCAACCCACTGTCCTTCAATTTTGGCTGTCTAACGCACCGGCGACGTTCCAGGCCATGATCGATAAGGCTCTCCGGGGGTTACTAGGAAGGATGGCAATTTGTTATTTAGATGACGTACTTATCTTCTCTGAAGACATACCGACCCATCTGGAAAGGGTGCGATGCGTCCTCGACCGCTTCAGAGAGTACGAGTTGAAGTTAAACTTGCGTAAGTGCCGGTTCTGTTCCACGGAGGTAAAGGTGTTAGGCCACATTGTAAATAGCCTAGGGATCTCCACCAACCCGGATAAGATTTCAGCGGTCAGGGATTTTCCGATTCCGACCGAAGTCACCCACGTTAGACAAATAATGGTGTTGGCCTCGTATTATCGGCGCTTCGTTAAGAATTTCTCAGCTAAAGCGAGACCATTGACCAAATTACTAGAGAAGGGGGTTCTGTTCGAGTGGACCGAAGTCGAACAGGCCGCCTTTGACACAATTAAGGAGGCTCTCTGTACGAGTCCGGTGCTCAGACACTGGGATCCCTCCCTACCAGTAGAAGTTCACACCGACGGAAGTGATTATGCTATCGGATCTTGTCTTGTCCAGATCGAAGATAAGAAGGAGAGGGTCGTGGCTTACGCCTCACGCTCGCTGACTGCAGCGGAGCGAAACTACAGTACCATAGAGAAGGAATTCTTGGCCCTACTTCACGCCCTTGAAAAGTTCCGCCCTTTTATTTACGGTGTGCCCTTCAAGTTAATTACAGACCATAACCCACTTCTCTGTTTAAAGCACGGTACCAACCTCAACAGTGCGAAGATGCAACGTTGGGCGGTGAGATTGTCTGAATTCGATTTTACAATACAGCATAAGAGTGGCCGACTACACTCGGACGCTGACGCCTTGTCACGAATACCACCAGCCATCCCGCCGGAGAGGCTAACTATCCCAGAGGGGACGACAGAGTCTTGTTTTGTGCGTCGGACAGACGACGATTTTCTTAAGTTTCCGATTTACCGGGCTGGGATCTATGGAATGCCCGAGGCCCAAGCCAACGACCCGTATTGTGCTAGTGTGTTTACGAGAATTGAGAGAGGGGAAGTCTTGAAAAAGATAACCGTCCGTGATGGTCTACTCTATTATGGCCAGTCGAGACCACGCCTAGTCATCCCGGGTGTCTACCAGAGACACATAATGAACTGTCTCCACTCTTCCGCCACGGGTGGACACAGGGGTTATGAAGTGAATTACCAACAAGTCACTTTGAATTATTATTGGCGCGGAATGAAGAACATGATTAAAGGTTATGTTCAACAGTGCCAAGATTGCCAACGGGCCAAGCGACCGTACAGGGCTCCAGTAGGCTTCCTCTCCCCCCTACCAATACCTGATGTAGCCCATTCGGCGGTGTCCGTAGACTTTAGTGGACCTCTACCAATAACCAAGCAGGGAAATAGGTACTATATCTTGTGTACCTGTCTCTTGACCCGCTACGTCACAGTCAAAGCTACGCCCGATCAAACCGCCGAGACAACGGCCGACTTCCTCCTAAACGACGTAATTCTAAAATTTGGACCGCCAACGTCAATTCTGTCCGACCGAGGGACAAATTTCTTATCGCAGCTTGTCCAGGACCTACTGGAAGGCCTCCACATTAAGTCTATTAGAACTTCCGGTTACCACCCTCAGACTAATGGGATGAGTGAGAGGGACAACCAGACCTTCAAAACAAGTCTAAAGGCCCTGCTAGAACCTGAGGATCATAACCGGTGGGATCAGTTAGTCCAGCCCATCGCCTGGAGTATGAATTCCTCCACGAACGCAACGACTGGTTATACCCCGTTCTTTCTGGTGTTCGGCCGTCCGGCTATCCAACCCGTGGACAGAAGCTTACCACTTGTTCACGTTACAAATCGACTGAAGCAGATTGACCACCTTTTGGTAGTTAACCAGAGAGTGAAGGAAACGATAGAGAAGGAGCAGAAGCGCTACAAGGCCCGATACGACCGCAATCGGAGAGAACCTTGTTATCAAGAGGGCCAACCTATCTTGTTTAAAATAATGTCTACTAAGGTAGGGATTGCGCCAAAATTAGTGCGGCGTTGGGAAGGACCCTACTTCATTGTAAGGCGACTAAACTCCTTACTTTACCAGATTAGGCTAGGACTCAGCGGTAAACCGTTTGTGGCAAACGTTAACCGTATGAAGCCGTATTATACGATCTACACCTCTGACACGGAGGAAGAACTAGACGTAGACTCTCTCAAGGCCAAATGGGTAAATAACCTACGGTATAGTACCGAACGCCACGAGAAGGATAACTCGTGGGTTGGGGTTACTAGGTCCCATTTGATACAGGGGGAATGGCAAGAGAGACGCCTAAAAACCCCCTTTATCTTGCGGTTTCTCCCGAATGTTCATGTCCTTTGTTATGGAGATGACTCACTGGTCTTGACCGATGAGGCCGACATACTGCATTCGCTAGTGTCTACAAACTCAAATTGCTTAATTTCCATCACGGCGTCGCCATTTAAGGTGGACTCGTATGCCCAGGAATTTAAAGTAACCCGCCCAAATGGAACCTACCTCTTGAGCCTGGCTGACCCGTCGAACCAAGGGGACGTCACAGCCCAGGTGGGGTCCCTTAGGGAACTTAACGGTCAAAAGAAGGGTAACCTCCGCCAGTTAATAGTGATTCACGTCGAACCCTTCTCGCTGGACCCGAGGCGAAAATGGTTTCAACGAGATCTGTTAAAATTGTTGGCAATCTGCGAATTCACCCGCACCCTGTTAGATAAGCCCCTGAGGTTAACCCTGAACGCGGTGACCGGGAACCAGGCCGCGGCGGTAATTGGCTTGCTCCGCCACACCCATGATCTTGAAAGCGGAATTCCCCGTCTAGTGTCAGTGGTAGAGACGGCCCAGCATCTAGGGTCTTGCCTACTGGCGAGAGACAGAGTGCCCAGTATACTGCGTCTCATTAGCTTCGCGTTACTACAGTATTATCAGGTTCCGGTTGGCCAACCGCGGCCATCCGTTGATTATGCGGTGGACGAGAACCTTGAAAATCCTCCGCTGGCCCCTTTAGCGTTAGATATTACCGAGACCTCGGAAGGTGGGGATGACCCCTCTCTCGAGACCCTTCTACCTCCCCCATTCGGTATCCGACCGCCGATACCAGAGGTCGTCATCCCGACCCCAGAATATCCCCTATTAAAAACTGACGGGGGAGTCAATCTAGAGATTGCTACCGAAGGCAGTGACATTTGGTAAGACGATTGGCCCCTTCTTAACTCTACTTCCCGACCGACGGACGAGAACGACGAGGACCAATCTGGACCTCCGCCAGAGGACTCCGTTGGTTCACCCTTAAATACACAACAGGCTGCCCTGACAACTAGGTCTGGACGGGTAGTCCGACCGCCTAAGTACCTGCATGACTATGTCCCCTACTAAAGGGAGTTTTCCTTTTCTCTTCAATTTCACTCTACTTCATCTTAAAATGCGTATTACAATAGACAGAATATCCTGACAGGAACATGGAAGAAACTCCGGAAACCCCACGCTATACCGCCGAAGAAGTCCGCCTCCTCAACCTCCAGAGGACCGCGGTAATGGACTTCACGGGACCCCTTCCCGATAGGATACCAGACCAATGGACAGAAGAAATTCATGCCCACCGGCATTCTCTAACCCCAACCTCTGCGTCAACTCGGACGCGGAGTTGAACTACAAATTCTGGCTCAAGGACATCAAGCGTCAGAATAGAAACCTCCAAAATCCCATTGCGTTTGAAAGCGTGCCGGATTCTGAACTCCGCCACGCTTATCAAGTCTACCTTGAGGCGCTCCGCCGTGGAAAAGTGGTAAACGGCCTCCTGGTACAAATGTTGTCCCAGGCCTGGCTTGTCCAGCAATTCCCCTTAGAGCAACCCATGCGGCAAGAGGAGTGGTTGGCACGTGGAGGGCCCCACTTCAATTTTATGTCTCAAAACAATATGGACTACGACTCAGCGTACCAGGCCGGGCCAAGAATAACGAACAAGCGGCGGCGGGATGACCCATCCCGCAGAAATAACCCTCGGCGAGGCGACAGAGGCCGTCGGGATAATTACGGGCGAGAAAACCGATCTCGTCCAAATGAGAAATCCAGCCGAGAAGAGAGGTCCCGCCGGGACGACAGATCCCGCTCTCGGTATCGTTCCCCATCCCCTCAACCAGGCCCATCCCGAACCAATTATTACCTCAAGACGCCAAGTGTTCCCGTGCGAAAGCCACCACTGAGCCCTACATACGCTGAAATGGTCATTGGGAGTCCTCAGGCCCAAGTGACCAAAATTCTACAACGTCCC
>VYYI01003822.1:0-11423 GCA_021029175.1 Bilobella aurantiaca
GGAAAGTAAGTCAATTAACTAATATTTGGCAATTAGGGAGCCTAATTAACAAAGATTCGTCGATTTTTGGAGGATGGAGGCCCTTAAGGAGCCTCTTTTAGGTTTAGGTTTTTGCTAATTTTTGGCACTTAAAGCAGGAAACGGGAAATTTAAATTCAGGCTGAGTTTTGGAGTGTCTTCTTTCTCAAATCCCTCGAATTGGCCTAAATCCATTGCCTAAGAGGATTAGGAGCCCTTGAAGCGAGTGGTGGTGTTCAGTTTAAGTGTAAAAAATAATTTAAGAGGAGCCCTTAGCCCTTCTCTAATGAAAACGAGATCCCTTTCTTAAGCCCTTTTCACTTCCCTTGAATTTTTTTTGTTTTAATTTAAAAAAAAACGCCTTCTACCAAAAATGTGAGAAAATTAGAATTAGATTATAACATTGCAGTGGAGAGAGCTGCTTTCTCCTTCCAACTTTCCCTTTTTCCATTGTCAACTTTCTCTCCGTTTCGTACTGGAGATGAATGAATACTAGACTTTTTTTTAGAATAGTTTTTGAACAAAGGAAGAATGATTTTTTTTTAAAAAGAAAAACCAAAAAGAAGGATGCAACTTTCTCTTTTGAAATGGCAGGAACAAGAGATGAAAACAAGATCTGAGCATTAAAGAGAAAGTCTTGATTTCAATAACAAGGAGAAAGTTCTGGGAGAGAAAGCAGGTTGCTAACTAATTCTCATGACTAAAAGGGCTCTCTGCATTTTTTATGTAGTAAGATTTACTTTCCCTTTTTTTATCTGGGCCAACTAAACTCCTGTTAAAATTAAGTGCTTTTCCTCATCATCATTATCATCTGCATCCAGACGGTGGCAGAAGATAGTTCGCATGCTGTTCGAGGATAGTACTATCGAGCTCTTTAGGATAGGTACTATCGAGTGCCTTCCTCCTATCGATGTTTACTTTTTGGAGAAAGTTGGAGACGCGAATCTTGAACTTATCTTCTCAACTTCGCCACAAACACGTCAGAGTGCAAGGATAATAAAGTTGTCAAAGTTTTGGAGACCTCATCCTTTTATTCTAAGGATTTGATGGGCCATCATTTTCTAAAAAGCTTAGCGCTGCCGAGCGCTTTGTAAAAAATCGCTGCCGAGCGCTTGGTGAGAGCGCTGCAAAAGACAATTAAGTTGGGGAAAGACTTTTCTAAGCTAGATTTTCTTATTTTCATGAGGCTTTAAAGCCCCTCCTAATCTCCTGTGCTACTCGCAGATTACGTACATAAGCAATTTTTTAATGAACTTGAACTTTTGTGGCTGGAAAAGCGCTGAAAATTTGAAATTTTGCGGATATTCTAAATGTGAAAAGGATACGCTTTTAGTTGATGAATTCTAATACAGAGCGTTTTTTAACGTCACGAAAAAAAGAGAAAGCAAGCCCCAAAACACAGCGCATTTGTTCTTGAAGTGAAATTTTTTACAATTTTTTTTTTTTTTTTGAAAATTTGTTTGTAACGTTTACAAGCGTAGAATAATTATTCATTATAACGTATGCATTATAACGTATGCATTTTATATCTCCAAAAAAAAACGTGAAAATTCAGGAAAGTATTCAAATCATTTAAAAGTGTTAGAAATCGAGTTTTTTTTTAAATGAATGAAAATTAAAAAAAAACATTCATATACAGGACATTTTGGTGAAAATTTTTAGATTTGGATTCACATTTCGACTCTGTATTTTCCGACTTTCTTTTGTAGTACAAGAAACGCTCTGTACTTTTCACTTTAGAAGCTGCAGTAGCGCCTTTGAACAACAGCTTTCTAGACACGCTAGTATTGTAAAAAAAAAACATTTTGAAACACAATATAGTGCAAAGTTTTTGTTAGGCAAAAGTGAAAGTCAGGAATCATGTCGTTAAATTGAAAATCGATTGGAATTTACGGTGAGTTAGCGAAACAAGAGAATAACAAAAAGCGCGACCTTCTGCGGATTAAAATGGCAAGAAAGGAGAAAGTTCTCATATTTCGCTCTGTAAAAAACGCTCTGTACATAAAATGCTAAACTCCTGCAAAAAGGAAGGCTCTGTACTTGAAATAAGAGAATGGAAGTTTGTAGTTTGGGAGTGACCTGTAATTGAGGTCGGGTTAAAAGCTTGCGGGCAGTGAGGCAGAAGAATGGTAGTAAAGAAAAATAAGTGTTTTTCTTTTCATTGATTTTGCATTAGGTGGAGAAAGAGGGAAACTTTCACTTCCGCTCTTTTCATTTACTTTCTCCAAAAACAGGAATTCCAAAACCTAATTTATGTCGAGAGTAAAAGTAATTTGAGGGAAGTTTTCTTCGTTTTAAAAAATGCGGAAGGGAAGATTAAGGGGCGGGAGGGGGGCCCTGTGTTTGAAGGGAGATAAGCCCTTTGCTTTCCGCCCTTATCCTCCAGTTGCCACTATTTTTAAATGTGCCTAAGCCCTTCCGAGCGCCTCTTTTCTCTTAATGTCTCCACTTTCTCCAGCCTTTCTCCAGGACTTCATCTTCCAGGACTTTATAGGGCTCCTGGAGCCTTGGTTGCTGGAGAAAGTATAAGTTCCTTCATTAATTCCAAATTAGGCCCAGAGATTCCATCTCATTTCCTTCATTTCACTCTTCTTCCTTTATTTACAACAACTGTCACACTTTCACCCACTTTCTCCGCGCTTTTTTTTAAAACAAAACTTTATTTTTGAAGGAAGCCATAAGCTTCTCGCTTTCTTCACAACCCTGCCCAAGGTGTGTGTGAGCCAAAATTAAGAAAACTGCCATAACTTTCACCTATTCTTCCAAAACTTTCTCCAAACCCCCCAAAATTAATAATCGTCTTTTGGATGTCCCTCATTTGATTTCTTTTACTGATTTCACATCAAACTGTTTTTTTAAAGGATATTCAACTACGAGTTTTGTTCAAAATAGGATTCAAAACGTTTTTTTTCGTAAATAATAGGAGCTTTCTTTTAATGCAAATAAAAGCCCCTTTAAATTGAATCTCACTGAAGCAAATCCCTATATAGTGAAAGCAGAGGACTTTATTGTGAGTACGTAAATAGGGCATGGGAAGTGTGTATTTCCACAAAAACTCTTTTTTGCACTTTTTCTTACCATCCCCAGCTCTAGATTTCATTTGTATTACGAAACCCATATCAATTTCTCACAATTCGCGAATCTGTTTTAGTGAAAGTTAAGTGAAAGCAAATGTCAAAATTTTCAAACTCTTAATTTCAAAATTTTAAATTTGATAAAATACCAGTTGGGCTTTTTATTTTTACAACTTTACAATGTATCTTCTTAGATATTTTATTTAATTGAGCCTAAACATAATTATTCGATTTCGAAATTTTAATTTGGGTAACGTAAACGCCATTTAATAGTTGAATGTTTACAATTTGCCAAGATATTTGTATGTAACAGATAACAGAATTGTTGCATTGCAAACGATTGTATGATTTGTAAAGAGGTATGCCGCGACCCATCAATTGGATATCAGTCTTAAGGCAAAAAGTACAGAGCCTTTATTATGTTATGTTCAAAAAGAGAAAGTCTCCAAAACAACAGCGCTATAACAACAATTTAACACACAATTGTCTCATATTGCAAACTTTCACCGAAGAAACCACACGTTAGCATGATTGCATGATACGTATGGTATTGGTGCAACTAATTTTAGGTTTTAAGTTCGAATAATTTTAAGAACGATTTTCTGACTTTCTCTTTTTGTCACTGAACAGGAGACAAAACCGCTTTGATAGAATTTCGGTGGTTATTGGCTAATTTCTCTTTTGTTTGCTTCGAGTGAAAGGAGGTGAAAGCAAGTGAAAGTAGTCTGTTTCTTGCATGTTTTCTGAAAATCCGTTTTCGCTTTGCATTAGTTAGATTCGGGGGGCTTAGTAAAAAAAAAAAGCGTTGTTTTGCGTTTTGTCCGGATGCATTTTGGAGACCACTTTTCACAAGTGAGTGGCATCCATTAGGAATGATTGGAGAGAGGCAGGCAACATGTTGAGAATTTCCAAAAAGAATTGTTTCTCATGAATAATTCACAAAGTGTCAAACACTTATTTCCAATTCCTTTTTTTTTTTGTTAAAGGAAGGCAACTTTCTCCTGGCCGCTTTCTCCGAAACGTCGAAACGTTTTGTAAAATTATTGATCATTGTCTCTAATCCATTGTTCTGTACTGGCTCACTGTCTGAGAAGCGCCTTCTTTTTAAAGGGATTGCCTCCATTTCTCTCCCCTTCCTTGTCAGACAGGGGAATTTCCTTATCCACCTTTGGAATGGAGAAAGCGACGCCAGGGAAATTCGGTGCATTGAGAAATAAATCAGACGGATTTTGCGTGTCTTCCAGATCGAAAGGGGATTTTAAAACACTTTTCCTTTCCCTCCAATTTGTCTCCTGTCTCCCGCTCTCACTGCTTCATCACTTTCTCCTCCTTTCACCCAAAATCTTACCTTTCCGCAAGGGGATCCAGTGGGAAAGTTTCCAATTTCAAAAAAAAAGTTGCTCAATTTCGAATTTCGAAATCCTTGTTTTAAAATTTTGTAGGTCAAGGAAGATAGAAAGTCACTCCTACGTCACTTTCTCCACTTTCACCCCAAAATCTTACCTTTCCTCATGGAGTCATAGAGTGAGAAAGCATTCAATTAATAATAAGATTTGTCCAATTCCGGATTTTGAAAATCCCTATTTCAAAATTATTGGGCTTTGAATGTAAATTTTAAAAAGTATTTTTTTGAAAATTTGGGTTTGAAAATTCGAGTTTTGAAATTCTGAGAAAAAAAGTAACGTAAGGAGAAAATTGATTGGCTCCTCTTTCTTTTCCTTTCATTCAAAAAATTTATTTTCCTCGCGAAGATTCCAGAGAAAGCTCTAATTTGAAATGAGTGATTTCTAGTTTCAATTCGATTTCAAAATTTTAAAAATTCTTGAAATTTTTTTGAAGTTCGAGGTCACCTCAAGAAGAAAGTGGTGATCCCTAACTCATCGCTATCTCTAGCTTTCACTCAAAATTGTACATTTCTCGACGAGGCTCGTGTAGGAGAAAGTCTTCAATTTCGGTTGAATTTCAAATAATTTCGAAACTCCTGTTCTAAAATTTGTGAGCATGGAGGTCAAGTGAGGTCAAGACGAGGGGGGAAGTTGTGGTGAAAGGTAAGTGGGAGGGGGGAGTTTAGGAGGGTCATGTTCTGGAGCGGATATTGGATTTTGGTTGGAAGTGAGGAGAGATCGACTTGAGTACAAATAAAAGTGAAGGGAAATCCGCAAGGAGGACTTTCTCCAATTTCAAATAAAACTTTCCAACGTTTCAAAATGAATCTTAAAGGCTCTAAACCCCCAGGAAATTGAACCATAAAATTATCCAGGGGAAGATAAGGCTCAAATTTCAATTTCTCGAATCTCTAACTCACAAAAATCAGCAAAACTCAACGGCTCACCAGAAGCTCAAGCTTTTAAACTGAGCCATATCTCGAGCTATAAATTCTTAAAAAAAAACATTTCAGAAAAAAAAATGGAAGAAAGTTGCAAAATTTTGGTTCTAAATTTTTGGCATCGTCTCCATGATCTTCGACTTCGAAATTTTGCTCAGGAACTCCTATTAAACTGGGTTTTCTGTAACTTTCTCCTAAGGCGTTGATAAATTAAGTGATGGAGTAGAAACCGAGCGTACAGAGCCTTTCTTGTTATCAAAAAGAGAAAGTTTGGAGAAAAGTAAGATTTAGCTCCAGAATCAATCTGTGACTAAAATTTTTTTTTTTTAAACTTTCACAAAAAGGTTTCATGTGTTGACAAACTTTGCACTTTTCTTTCATAAGACTTTTTGCTAATAGTGTTGTTGTAATTTTGAAGACTTTCTCTTTCAAACAAAACATGAAAAACGCTCTGTACTTTCTCCTTCCAACGCATTTTCTCTTGGGCATTTTTGATTTACTAGAAAATAATTCCAGGAAAATAATTTTAGGAATAGCCTTTTTTGAGGACATGAGACTTTCCCTTTTTGTACGGTACATTATGAATCGCTCTGTATGCATCATTGCAGCCTTGACATCAACCATCACTTTTTAATGCTTGCAAGGAAATTACAAAATTTGTGACCTTTGACACAATGTTTTTTGTTGGACGCAAGGTGGCCGTTGTTGAGGGTGGAAGTGGTCCGCGTGGACGTGTCGTGAGGGGTTAGCTTTCCCTCGGAGCCAATTCCACGTCCCGTGCTTTCTCCGCTTGTTTTAAATTCTAAATAACTTTGTTAGAACAACTCTCTGCCGCTTTTGTTGTCTCCCGCCTTTCTCCTGGGGAAAATGAAGCTGATCTCCTTCCTTCCTTGTCTTTTATGATTAGGACAGACGGAGAAAGCTAAAACAGGATTTTAGACTACTGCGCCGCACTTCTAGAGCCCCAGATTTAAGCACAACTCTAAAATGGATCGACGGAGGGAGTTTCCTTAATGACCAACCAATTCCCCAAACACAACCAAATAGGATCAATCTTCCAAATTCACCTAAATCCAGCCGAATCCAATTCAACTTTCTCCACGTTCCCTTCAAAATCAACTTTCTCCACTGACACGACCCAAACCCTTTATCATATTATCTTGATTAAGGGCCCTCCCTCAAAATGCTAATATTTCACTTACGCAAAACCTATTTTTCAAATCACACTTTCCAAACAACAACAAAAACAAAACATCTTAATACTCCATTATAAAGAGCGCTTCTTGTGTTAAACATAAAAAGAGAAAGTCCTGGAAAGTAAAATTGATTTTAAACAGAGGGTTTCTTCAAAAAAATCAATAAAAGTACTTTTAAACTACATTTTAATGACTTTTTTGTACAAAAAATGCTCTGTACAAGCGCTCTATAGATCTACCAATTATTAATGCTGGTGAACAACTGAGTGAAAGTATCAAGTTTTTAATACAAATTTCATAAAAATCAGTTGCTATTTTCAGAAAAGAGTTCATGCTGTTCCTCACTCGTTATGAAACGCTCGGCACTTGTTGATGGAGGCCTAAAAGCCGGTTTCAGGGTGTAGGCGTAATTTGGCAGAAATAATTAGGAGCGATTATGCTTTACTTCTGCTTTGTAATCGCTTTTGGTAATTTTAGCGCCATCGTCGTTTCACTCCGCTATTGTTGCGGTTGTGGAAGGCTCTGTACATGGTGACAGAATTTATGTAAATGTGAGCTAGAGGATGTGCTTTAATGGGCCCTTCCGCTCTAAACATTTCCGGAGACTGAGCCTACACCCCTCTAAGATTTGGATAAATTGGGAAATGAGGGGAAAGTGCATAATAAATCAGGCGCTCAATTCAAATGAGCTCAGAGAGCATTATTTGAAAGTGTTTGAAAACTGGCACGCTCCAGAGGTTAAGTTCGACGAGATCAAAGATTGTGGGACAAGGAAAGGGAAAGTCAATGTAGTAGAATAGGTTAACTCCACTTTCACTACTAAGCATAGGTTAACTCCACTTTCACTGCTAAGCATAGGTTAACTCCACTTTCACTTCTAAGCATAGGTTAACTCCACTTTCACTATTAAGCGTAGGTTAACTTTACTTTCATTGCTTTGCATAGGTTAACTTCACTTTCACTACTAAGCATAGGTTAACTCCACTTTCACTGCTAAGCATAGGTTAACTCTACTTTCACTATTAAGCGTAGGTTAACTTTACTTTCAGTGCTTTGCATAGGTTAACTTCACTTTCAATACTAAGCATAGGTTAACTCCACTTTCACTATTAAGCGTAGGTTAACTCCACTTTCACTATTAAGCATAGGTTAACTCCACTTTCAATGCTAAGCATAGGTTAACTTCACTTTCACTACTAAGCATAGGTTAACTCCACTTTCACTGCTAAGCATAGGTTAACTCTACTTTCACTGCTAAGCATAGGTTAACTTCACTTTCAATACTAAGCATAGGTTAACTCCACTTTTACTGCTAAGCATAGGTTAACTTCACTTTCAATACTAAGGATAGGCTAACTCCACTTTTACTGCTAAGCATAGGTTAACTTCACTTTCAATACTAAAGATAAGCATAGGTTAACTCCACTTTCACTGCTAAGCACAAGGAAACTCCACTTTCACTATTAAGCGTAGGTGAACTCTATTTTCTCCATTTAGCGTAGGTTAACTCTACTTTCTAAATTCAGCGTAGGTTAATTCTACGTTCACCAATTAGCGTAAGTTAATTTTACGTTCACCATTTAGCGCAGGTTGACTCTACTTTCACCATTTAGCGTAGGTTAATTCTACGTTCACCAATTAGCGTAGGTTAACTCTACTTTCTCCATTCAGCGTAGGTTAATTTTACGTTCACCAATTAGCGTAGGTTATCTTCACTTTCTCCATTTAGCGTAGGTTAAGTCTACTTTCACCGTGAGTCAAAAGTTGGATTTGAGAGACAGAAGTGGGATTGGTATAATTCCACCCATCATATATCCCTCTATGTGTGAACGTGCGAAGAATGAAAAAGGAAGGGCTCATGGGCCCTTCCACTCAATTCCCCAAGTCCTAATGAATTAATCTCTCTGATGAAAGGACAGTTTTAGGGAGCACAAAGCTAATCTTCTCGGAATGTGAGCAGAATCCGCCTCAAGACCTACAAATGTCAAAAGGCCCTTCATTTCTAAGGGCCCTTCACACCACTCACTCACGTTCCCCTTCTAATCAGGCCAGAAACAAATTAGAGAGATCAAATGTCTCAATAATTCAGGCGATATTTGATACTCCAATTTCCATCGTAGCTTTTCAAGACCCTTAAACAGGCTCTGTATCCTTTTTCATCACGCTAGACTAAAAAGCACTCTAAATTATTACTATTTTGAACAGTACAATTTATTAATTTTTTAAAGATTTTTTTTTATGTAAAAAAAATGAGTACGATTCACTAAACCATTTAACTGATTTCATTGATTGATTTTTAACTACTCTTTTCATCATGATTTAAATTATTTTACGTTTAAGTAATTTTACGTCTGTCTTCAATTCAATTATGTTTTAAATTTTTTGAATTCATAAATTTAGAAACATTACTAAAAAAAATTAAAAAAATCGAAACAGCTTTCTTTCTGTTTAGAAATTTTGAAATTATGTTGTTGTTTTTTTCAAAAAATCGCTACTCAAGCGTTTAATTTTAGCTCTGCCGAGGGTAAAATTAAATTAAAATTAAGTTGGCCCTTCTGTCTCATGCGAATGAATTCGTTTTTGGCGTTTCTCCAACCAATGAATTTTTTGGTCCATTTGGAAGAAAAGGGATTTTTCTTTAGTGCGGCATTTTTTTTGTAGGCTAATATGAGCCCTTGTCTCTTGTTGAAGATGAAGGACCCTTTGAGAGATGAGGGGCCCTTTGAGAGATGAAATCTCATATTTATCATATCAGCGTCTCATCTTCCGAAATGGCGGAAGTGATTTTGTGTCCTGACACTGACGCTGACCACGCCCACTCCTCTCAAGCGCTGAAAGTTATGAGGGCAAAAAGTTGGAGAAAGTCAAGGAGAGAAAGTCTGCGAAATGAGAAATCCTCCGATGCATTCGTGGCCAATTCTCAACAATCAAATCACTTCCAGACTGATGTATCATGGACAAATGTGGGCCAAGTGGTCAGGGCACTTGAGCTCAAGGACCGCGACATTTGTGGCCACTTTCTCCAACTTTCACCAATGGAGAAGTGCCCATCCTTCAAGGGTCACTGACTCTCTTCTTTCCTCAAATCCCCATTCTCTTATTTTATTTTCAGAAAATACAGAGCTTTTTTCAAGTTCCGGAGGCCACTTTTTACAGATCCAGAGAAGTTTAGTCACTGACTCTCTTCTTACCTCAAATCCCCATTCTCTTATTTTATTTTCAGAAAATACAGAGCTTTTTTCAAGTTCCGGAGGCCACTTTTTACAGATCCAGAGAAGTTTCGGTCCTTCAAGGGTCACTGACTCTCTTGTTTCCTCAAATCCTCATTTCCGTACTTCCGTTTTCCTATATAAAAGATACAGCGCATTTTTTAAGTCCCGTCTCGTACAAATGAGAAAGTCCGATAGGTTTGGTAGGGTTTTATAATAAAACTGGTTTTTCTATTGTCATTTTCAATTCTCTTAAATTAACTGCGGCAATTTCAAATTCTGGCAGCTAGCAGATGACCACACGGTGGCTATGTGGTGACAAAACTTAATTTACAATCACAGTATCCACGAAACGGAATTTTTTTTTCAAATTCCTGTTCCAAATTCCATTCATGTTCAAAATGCGTTTTCACAAATTTAAGTGAACTAAAATTGTCGCAATACGAAAACTAATTTAAATGTCAAACAAATGCCAAATGCGAGGAACAACGCTGTGTACATAACTATGAATGATAGTGAAAACGTAAAATCCTACATTTTGACTCTCTTTTTGTTTTCTAAAAAAAAGTGTTCAGTATTTTTTAATCTGATGAAGTATCAGCGTAAGTTGTTCATTCGATTAGTAGATTTTTAAAAAATGCAGTATTTTTTATCAATTAAATTATTTAAGGTATTGAGTCAAAATTGAATCTGAATTTGGAGAAAGCTGCTTAATGTTTTTTTTTTCGGGACGTGCGACCTGATTCTGGTTCTAAAAATGGGCCCTTTTTCTTGATTTAAAATGCGTTTCAAAATGTGGAGTTTTCCCTTAAACTCAAGGGCCTGGAAGGGATGTTCTGGAAGTGGATTTGCGTTGAGACTCTGTTCTTAAACCTCACTGAGTCCCTTACAGGGCCCTTAGTAGATTATGCTTTGCAAAGAACAGAATCCCTTCGGATTTGATTCCCTTCCTATCAGATCCCTTTCGCAATTCGCATTGCAAATCCTTTTGCACAAAAAAAATGGTGGCGGCAAAGGAAGATAAACATGCAGGAGAATTGTGTCGTCTGTCCTTGGCAGCAAAAAAATAAGGAAAAGATAAAATTTTGGTCCTTGAGCCCTTGAGTCCCAGTCAGTCAACCAAGGGGGCCTGGGACAATGTTTGAGTTTATTGCATTAAGGATATCCTCACTAATAATCCACACTTCACATACAAAAGCCGACAAATTCTTTATTCACCTTATCTGGACTATATTATCACGAATATAGAGCGTAATTTTCTAATCGGAACTAATATTCATCAAAACTAAAAACGTTAAAATACAGTTCGTATTAAACATGTAATGTTTCTTTTTATATAAAACTGAAACTTTTATATTAACATTTAAATTCTTAATGAATATAATTTATTAATTTATTTATTTTATTTAAAAAAAAAGATCAACTCAATTAAAAAGAAGGATAGGTTTTAAACTCCCAGCCCTCTAAGCTCGCGCTCTTTTGAGGACATCCTCAATTAGAATGCCTACCACTGCTCTAACTCCAAGAAGAATCTGTTCTCATGCAATAAGAGAATGAGCCTTATCTCATAATCTGAATTGGACGTTTTGTTCGTAGCAAT